>JARJDQ010020321.1:0-12739 GCA_030264215.1 Geostiba sp. GC000077
AAGTTTAAATTTTTTTCAAATTTTCAATTTTTTAGGTTAAGTTTGGTTAAGTTTGGTTATGTTCGCTTTTAGGTTATAATTGCACTTGATTCAATGCTAAACAATATCACATGAAGAATGCTGAAGTACTGGGTGTTTCTAATAGCTTCGAAACCTGTTTAACTCCTTAATATAATAACCGTTATGGGAACCGTTTATATTTTGAGGTTAAGTTTTCTCTTTTTTTAAACTTCGTTTTATTAGTTATTCATGAGCGATACAAACGCACGTGCTCGGTGCGCGGTGCACACGCAACTCACTCGCCGGGCGGCTCTCTAGCGGCGCGCAACCCCCCCTTGTGCTTGAGGGGGTTGGGTCCCACGAACCTACCCTTCGCGGTGGTGGTGGCAATCCTCGAACGCCATCGACGTATAAAACTGCGCCGCTGCGCGCCCGCAAAGAATAAGGGTTGGTCCTTGCCTGGCTTCGGCGCTCGGCCTCTCTCTTCATCCCTCCACCCCCCCACCCTATCCCTTTTGTGATATTATCGGACGACCTCTTTGGCTCTTGATCCGGATAATGCTCTAATAATCGTCCATGCGTCCACGACATACATACCAATGCAGCGCGATAAGGATATGAGCGCCTCTCGCCGGGGCGATTGTTATCGCTGGGGGGTTGAGGGTGGGGGGGGTGGTGGAGTTTATCCTTTGAATTTATGTTTGCAATAATTGAAATTTAATGGAGAGCCGAAGCGTGTGATAAAAGCCGGCGAGGATGTCGTAAATAACCGACCCGACCCCTTTTCGGAGCGCACACACGGATGTCGATATTATTGAAAATTTCCTAATATCACTGATATTAAACTTAAGCCAATCCTGCTTTTTTCAGCACTTTTAAATTCTTTTCAATTTTATGAGTGATTTCCTAAAAGTGCTTTACATTATATTTTTAGAAATAACTGTTGATTGAGATTCCGTAGAGTAATGATTTTAACATCAATCGAAAGTTAATTAAATTGCCTTTTTAATGATGTATAACACATCATGCCAATTATTTGCGTCATCAGATATAATAAAGATGAAAAATGGATAAACCAGTTGATTTATACATCGATGAGTGTTTCTCTGTCATCAACTTTAATCCAGAATCACTTCTTATATACTGAATGTATCATCTCACACTCTTCACTACTAAAGAGTATATTAAAAAATCTTTCAGTAAACAGGTTACACGTTTGATTTATAGAATTTCTAGTGCCTTTAATTAACTCCCAAACTATTAAATTCTCCACAATTTTATGAATGATCTCCAGATAGTGCTATTCGTTATATTTTTAGATATAACTTTTGATTGAGATTCTGTAGAGCAATGCTTTTAACATTAATCGAAAGCTAGTTAAATTGCCTTTCTAATGATATATAACATATCATGCCAATTATTTGCGTCATCAGATATAATAAAGATCAAAAATTGATATACCAGTTGATTTATGCATCGATGAGTGTTTCTCTGTCATCAACTTTAATCCACAATCACTTCTTATATACAGAATGTATCATCTCAGACTCTTCACTACTAAAGAGTATATTAAAAAATCTTTCAGTAAACAGGTTACACGTTTGATTTATAGAATTTCTAGTGCCTTTAATTAACTCCCAAACTCTTAAATTCTCCACAATTTTACGCATGATCTCCAGAAAGTGCTTTTCGTTATATTTTTACAAATACCTTCTGATTGAGATTCGGTAGAGCAATGATTTTAATATCAAACGAAAGCTAGTTAAATTGCCTTTCTAATGATGTATAACATATCATGCCAATTATTTGCGTCATCAGATATAATAAAGATCAAAAATTGATAAACCAGTTGATTTATGCATCGATGAGTCTTTCTCTGTCATCAACTTTAATCCACAATCACTTCTTATATACAGAATGTATCATCTCAGACTCTTCACTACTAAAGAGTATATTAAAAAATATTTTAGTACACAGGTTACAAATTTGATTTATAGAATTTCTAGTGCCTTTAATTAACTCCCAAACTATTAAATTCTCCACAATTTTACGAATGATCTCCAGAAAGTGCTTTTCGTTATATTTTTAGAAATAACTTTTGATTGAGATTCGGTAGAGCAATGATTTTAACATCAATCGATTGCAAATTAAATTTCCTTTCTAATGATGTATAACACATCATGCCAATTATTTGCGTCATCAGATGTAATAATGATTCAAAATGAAAAAAACAGTTGATTTACGCATCGATGAGTTTTTTCATCAACTTTAATCCTTAATAACTCCCTATATATAAAATTTATCATCTCAGGCTCTTTATTGGTAAATAGTAAATTCAAAAATCTTTCAGTCAATATATTACAAGCTTAATTTATAGTAATTCTAGTGCCTTTAATTAACTCCCAAACTATTAAATTCTCCACAATTTTACGAATGATCTCCAGAAAGTACTTTTCGTTATATTTTTAGAAATAACTTTTGATTGAGAGTCGGTAAAGCAATGATTTTAACATCAATCGAATGCTAATTAAATTTCCTTTCCAATGATGTATAACACATTATGCCAATTATTTGCGTTATCAGATATAATAAAGATTAAAAATTAACAAACCAGTTGATTTATGCATCGATGAGTTTTTCTTCATCAACTTTAATCCTTAATAACTTCCTATATATAAAATGTATCATCTCAGGCTCTTTATTGCTAAATAGTAAATTCAAAAATATTTCAGTCAATATGTTACAAGTCTAATTTATAGAAATACTAGTGCCTTTAATTAACTCCCAAACTATTAAATTCTCCACAATTTTATGAATGATCTCCAGAAAGTGCTATTGGTTATATTTTTAGAAATAACTATTGATTGAGATTCGGTAGAGCAAGTATTTTAACATTAATCGGAAGCTAATTAAATTTTTTTTCTAATGATGTATATTACATCATTCCAATTATTTGCATCATCAGAGATAATAAAGATTAAAAATGGACAAACCACTTGATATATGCATCGATAAGTATTTCTTCATCATCAAATTTAACCCTCAATAACTTCTTATATACAGAATGTATCATCTCAAGCTCTTTACTACAAAATAGAAAATTAAAAAATCTTTCAGGAAGTATGTTACAAGATTAATTTATAGAATTCCAGGTGCCTTTAATTAACTCCCAAATATTAAAACTTATTGCTCAAAAACAACAAACCTAAATTTTTATTGTCCTATTTTGCACTACGATTACCCAAAAACTATATAACATACATTCATATTCTAAATGGCAATATATACTAAATTTTACCCCCTTTCAAATCTCATAAAAACAAATATAATAATATAATAGCCAGTTTCGTAATATGCTTATTTCTAAAAAAAATGAAATATACTTTTGTGTAAAAATTATCTGTTACAATTCCTGTAATAACTTTCGATTGAGATGCGATAAAGTAACAATCTCAACAGCAATCGAAAGCTAGTTAAATTCCGCATTTACTAATGTTTTGCATACATTTCTAGTGTTATTGGTAATATAAATAATTAATAACTAATTATTGAAGCAGTATTTCACTTCAGACACTGAAGTAGTTTTGGTTATATCAAATTACATCAGCTATAACTTTTTACTGAAATGTGTTATCAACTTAATCTTTTTTTAAATAAGTAGTACATAAAATTATCTATCATTTGACTTATTAAAATATTAATTAAAATAATTTATTCTGCCTTTAATTAACATCCAAATATGAATAAAGATTTTGTCATAAAGTAAAACTCTAAATAATTGTTTTTCTACTTTGCACAAAGATTACAAAACATCTATACAATATAAAAACAAAAACTGAATTAAATGTGATTGAGAATTTAATCCTTTATCGAATAGAATTTTCCCCATGAATATATCTCTATTACTTTGGACGTAATCCTGCAAACAATGAATCAGAACATTTTATTACAATATTTCATCGTTTCAGCAATATATCATCATTTAGCGCGCAGTTTTCTCGAATTCAGAAAGCCGGATTGTTTTCTGCGCCGTGCTTTCTCTTCCTCTATTTTTTGAACGTCCGAATGTGACGTCGGACGAATGGAAAGCCACCGTAGGCGTTTCCAATTTTTCCACGGCACGACCGAGCATTTTTTGTGTTCTTTTTACGTCTCGCGCTTTTCCAGAGAGCAGTGGGGGTGCAAAAAACAACGATAATTTAAACAAAACGCGATCAAACTACGCCCGGAAAAAGAATAAAGCTCGCAAATGCAAAACAAACAGAAAAAATTGCGGAAAATAAAAAAATAAAAAATATCCACAGCGCAAATTGAATTTCCACGCCAGGCGAAGTGGAATATAATTAAAAGGGCATAAAGTAAAGGGGGAGGAATATAAAATGACGATAAAAGTACATACTGGCGGTATTATTAAGTAAGGAAATGTTAAAAGGGGTTGAAAATTAAAACTCAAACAAAGCAAAAATGCGTTTTATTACATTTTCTATTATACCTTCTGATTGATGCGCGATAAAATTACTATTTTATTACTAATAGAAAGCTAATGAAATTACCTTTCATTTGATGTATTGCTTATATTATCGAAACATTGAAAACATATAAATAATATTTGTTAAACATTAAAATAAACTTTTCACATTTAATTTTTTATTATTTTATATTCCTAAAGTTTGCACGCCTATAACTTTTTATCAACACCTTGTATAACACCCAGCTCTATATCTTTATAAAGTACATTTAATCAGCTTTAATTTAGTATATAGCAACATCCACAAAGTATACGATTACTACCCTTACTATACCTTTGAAAAAATTACGTCTTGAAACTTTTTCTTGCTTAAGAAGTACTTGATAATCACTGAAACAAATCTACAGGACACTAACAATGAATCAAATCATATTGTTAGCGACAAGCTAATTAAATTAGCTTTCATTTGATATATTGATCATATTGTCAAAATATTCGAAATACCTAAATATTATTTTTTGAACATTACAATAAAGTTTTCAAGCTTTATTTTTGTTATTTTATATTCCTAAAGTTTGCACGCCTTTAACTATTTATCAACTCCTTGTACAATACCATGCTCTACATTATTATAGAGTACATTTAATCAGCTTTAATTTAATATATAACAACATCCACAAAGTATATATTTACTACCCTTACTGCACCTTTGAAAAAATTACGTCTTAAAACTATTATCTTTAACTTATCGCCTAAGAAGTCCTTGATAATCACTGAATCAAACCTCCAGGATACTAACAAACAGTAAAATCTTATTATTGGCAGAAAGCTAATTAAATTTGCTTTCATTTGATGTATTGCTCATATTGTCGAAACATTCGAGACACCTAAATATTATTTGTTGAACATTGCAATAAAGTTTTCAAGTTTTATTTTTATTATTTTATGTTCCTAAACTTTGCACCCCTATAACTTTTTAGTACCACTTTGTACAATGCCATGCTCTACATCATTATAGAGTACATTTAATCAGCTTTAATTTAATATATAACAACATCCACAAAATATATATTTACTACCCTTACAGCACCTTTGAAAACATTACATCTTGAAACTTTAATTTTTAACTTATCGCCTAAGAAGTCCTTGATAATCACTGAATCAAACCTCCAGGACACTAACAAACAATGAAATCATATTCCTACATTATCCCCAAAGGCATTACAATTTGTTCCATCCGAAAATTCGGGCTGTAAGTGGCTCCAATTCACCCTCTTGGTGAAAAAGGCGAAAAATCGAAGTTGCGCACGAAGAGAATGGAAAGAAATAACGATAATGCTCGTGCTCATTGCATGCCGCTGCAGGTCTCTCGACAGGCGGCGGCGGCGGCGGCGGCGGCAGGCGGCGGTGGTGGGGCCGGACCAATCGCAATCGGCGAGCATCAGCACGCCTACAATCTGCAATCTGCTCGGTGCTCAGGATTTCAGGATATACATATATTCCCATAGTTTCCACTGGATTGAGCGAGCAGTTGCGAAAAGGGAGCGAGGGCATCTCTTTCTTCGCATCCCCCACATCCTCCACATTCTCCACATTCTCCACATTCTCCATATCCCGGATATTTACTATCGCCGGAATCAAGTATGATTTTTTAATGTTGGCTTAGATAACTTGAAACTTAGAAAGCAAAGCTTTGAAAGGGGTGGAAGTGGTGGAAAGGGAGGGAAAGCATCTAAGAACTAATTAATTAACGTATTTGATCTTCTGCTCCTTCGTATTAGGAGTTTTCCGGTTGATATGAGTTAGAATTAGACGAGAGAAATGAGAATTAGGGATTATTGAAATTATTAAATATCAATCGCAACTTTGATCTCAATTTACTGCGGTTTCCTTAATCCTAGAAACATTCTGTTAATTGTAACTTAAAGGAAATTTAACCAGCTTTCGAATGAAATCAAAGATTACGGGTGTATATGTATGGTTTCCTTGTAATAAGACAAGAAGAATGTAAAATTACTTTCGGAGTTATTAAAATTCAACTAATTCAAATGTCCATGTTTGATTTTAATTTACGAACTGCCCTGTTTAGGCATATAATGTCAAAGGGCCTCAACTTATAGTGAATTTTATCAGCTTTTGAACAGTGTTAAACATTAAGCGTGTGTGTACATAGTTGCCTAGTTACAAGGCAAAAAGTAAATAGAATTATCTAAAAACTTTGGAGCGTTTTATTGAATTCAAAGATGCAAGTTTAATCGTAATTTGCGGATTACCCTGTAAACATATGAACATTTAGTAACCTCATTCAGAAAGAGAATTTAATCAGCTATCAAATGGCGTTAACGCATTATTTATCATATAATATTTTCAAGAGTTACGTAATGTCTTCCAAAATATTGCATTAAAAAAATTAATTGCTTACAAAAATACTCGCTCACTATTTATTAAATAACTAAACAATCCTTATATATACATGAATGAAACTTACTGAGGTGGTAGCCAGATAAATTTCGAACACATCCCCGTTTTGATAATAACCATCTCGCTTATTGTAAGGGAGTAATCGCGTGCGAGAATTAGGCGAGAGAAATGAGAATTAGAGATTATTGTGATTATTAAATTTCAATCGCAACTTTGATCTCAATTTACTACGCTTTCCTTAATCCTAGAAACATTCCGTTAATTGCATCTCAAAGTAAATTTAACCAACTTTCGAATGAAATCAAAGATTATATGACAAGAATATTAATATGACAAGAAGAATGTGAAATCACTTCGAGAGTTATTAAAATTTAAGGAATTCAAATGTCCATGTTTGATTTGAATTTACGAACTGCCCTGTATAGGCATACATTACCAAAGGGCTTCATCTTAAAGAGAATTTTATCTGCTTTCGAATAGTGTTAACATTAAGCGTGTGTATACATAGTTGCCTAGTTACAAGGCAAAAAGTAAATAGAGTCATCCAAAAACTTGGGAGCCTTTTAATGAATTCAAAGATACAAGTTTAATCGTAATTTGCGGATTGCCCTGCAAACATATGAATAGTTAGTAACCTCATTCAGAAATTGAATTTAATCAGCTATCAAATGGCGTTAACAAAACATTTATCATATAATATTTCCAAAAGTTAAATAATGTTTTCCAAAATATTGCTTAAAAAGAAATTAATTGTAAAAAAAAACACTTGCCCACTATTTATTAAATAACAAAACAATCCTTATATATACATGAATGAAACTTACTGAGGCGGTAGCCAGATAAATTTGGAGCAGATCTCCGTTTTGATAATAACCATCCCGCTTATAATAAGGGAGTAAAGGCGTGCGAGAATTAGGCGAGAGAAATGAGAATTAGAGATTATTGAAATTATTAAATTTCAATCGCCACTTTGATCTCAATTTGCTGCTGCTTCCTTAATCCTAGAAACATTCTGTTAATTGTAACTTAAAGGAAATTTAACCAGCTTTCGAATGAAATCAAAGATAACGGGTGAATATGCTTGGTTTCCTTGTAATATGACAAGAAGAATATGAAATCATTTCCAGAGTTATTAAAATTTAAGGAATTCAAATGTCCATTTTTGATTTGAATTTACGAACTGCCCTGTATAGACATACACTACCAAAGGGCTTCATCTTAAAGAGAATTTTATCTGCTTTCGAATAGTGTTAAACTTTAAGCGTGTGTATACATTGTTGCCTAGTTACAAGGCAAAAAGTAAATAGAATCATCTAAAAACATTGGAGCGTTTTAATGAATTCAAAGATGCAAGTTTGATCGTAATTTCCGGATTGCCCTATAAACATATGAACATTTAGTAACCTCATTCAGAAAGAGAATTTAATCAGCTATCAAATGGCGTTAAGAAAACATTTATCACATAATATTTCCAAAAGTTACAGAATGTTTTCCAAAATATTGCATTACAAAAATTAATTGCTATAAAAAAACACTCGCCCACTATTTATTAAATAACTAAACAATCCTTATATATACATGAATGAAACTTGCAGAGGTGGTAGCCAGATAAATTTCGAACACATCCCCGTTTTGATAATAACCATGCCTCGTATGGTAAGGGACTAATCGCGTGCGAAAGTGCATTCTCTGCAAACACACAGCATCGTAAGTGTTGCAGTACAAATGGAAATACAATCCTCGCTAAAACTATTACAAACATGTGTTATCGTGAGTCAGACGTGTGCAGTGTACAAATAAGAGGAGATATCACATCACCATTACATCACGACTCTGGATCGGGATTCTCAGGATTAGATTTCATGTTTTCATGTTGTGCGGTTGTGCGTTAAGTACTCGGCAAATACGATTTGCAAAATGGATATATTTTCGGCGCTGTGGCAAATATTTGCACACTACTTCAACCTCCACACAATCACACACTGAACACACCCTGATAAGTTCGAAAGGAGCACCTTTCTGTAGCACGCTTGTTAAAAACGCATCGATAATGATGCTTGGCGTCGATTCGAGACGAATTGCATTTCAACTAACGATGTGCAGCCGACAAAATGTTGAAATTGTGAATATTGTATGTATATCCATGTGAATGTAGCTGAATGTCCTGAATGAAAGTGACAACTCACCCTCTATTAAGTTGGGCGCCTGCTTGTGGAGGGAATAATGCCCACGATTGCACAATCGGACGCAATAACAAGTCAATAAGTCATCATAGATTTCATATTTTCATCGTTTTTGTTGCGAGGCGAGGAAATTATTTCGAATGAAATTGTGCCCTAAGCGAAAAATGGGTGGAAAAGTGATTTGTCAAGGCGACGAAGATTGATATAATGACATAGTTCGATGACAGATTGCGTTAAATTAATATTAATCGTTTACTCTGGAAACTGCCATTTTTAAGGAAGAAAAAGTTTTCGGTTGGATTTTTGCAGCGTCCTACATTTATTATCATAATTTCCAATGGAATTATAAAAATTCAAATTATCCTCCGCACTCTAATAGCTGTTTAAATTCTTTATTAAATTAAGAACTTTCTTTGTTTTATATCACTTTCTGTTCGTGAGTTATCATCCCCTAAAGTTCAACCAATTATTAATTTTTCTATTTAACATAATAATTTTATACAAAAGGCATTATATCTCTCTTTCTATGTATGTTAGCTTTAAGATACTATAGACTTTTATAGAGGGATAAATCCTGGATAGACTACTGTTTAGTTTGTGAGTCATCATCGAATAGTTTTGAAATTATACAGGGTTAAAGCTGATAATAAAATTTTAAAATATGGATGTTGCAACAGTTTAAACATTAAGCAATAATACCACTTTGAATTTAATTGATTTTTTTTACAAACTACTGTTTGAAAGTAGATTAAAATCGCTATCAAACGCTTTTAATTTTAAGTTCTTATCATTTCTAGTTTAAATGTTATTTACATTTAAAGTTCCAAGAGACGTTTTGAATTTGTAAGTGGTATGCAAAACATTTTTGATCAAGTTTGACGATGCATTACTTGCGCATTAATAATGATAGCTGCATCATCTATAAAGCATTTCATAGCTACATTCATATACTTTAATCCTCTGAAAAGAAAATCTAAATAGCCACGCTGAAAGAAAAGTTATTCGAATAAATATGGAACGATGACAAATTTAACGAATTCTGTTTAGACAAATGAAAAGTGAAATTATTTCAACTTGTAACAATTATCATCATATTTTCCAAGAGAATAATAAAAATGTAATTTTTCTTCCGCATTTTGATAGCTGCTTAGATTCTTTATTAAATGTTAGTTCTCTTTCTTTTATATCATTTTCTGTTCGTGAGTTATCATCCCTTAAAGTTCAACCAATTATTAATGTTTCTATTTAACCTACAATTTTATACAAAAGGTATTATATCTCACTTTCTATATATGTTAGCTTTAAGATATTATAGACTTTTATTGTGGGATAAATCCTGGATGGACTGCTGTTTAGTTTGTGAGTTTTCATCGAATAGTTCTGAAATAATACAGGGTTAAAGCTGAAAATAAAATTTAATAATATGGATGTTGCAACAGTTTAAACATTAAGCAATAATATCACTTTTAATTTAATTAATTTCTTTGACAAAGAACTGTTTGACAGTAGATTAAAATCGTTATCAAATGCTTTTAATTTTAAGTTGCTATCATTTCTAGTTTAGATGTTATTTACATTCAAAGTTCAAGTTTAGAATTTGTATTTGCAAAACATTCTTGATCAACTTTGACGAAGCATAATTCGCAAACTAATAATGATAGCGGCACTATTTAGAAAGCATCTGATAGCTACTTTCGTACACTTAAATCTTCCGAAAAGAAAATGTAAATCGCCGTGCTGAAAGAAAAGTTATTCGAATAAATATGAAGTGATAACAAATTTAACGAATTCTGTTTAGACAAATAAAACTGAAATTATTTCAACTTGTAACAATTATCATCATAATTTCCAATAGAATAATAAAAATGTAATTTTTCTTCCGTATTTTAACAGCTGCTTAGATTATTTATCAAATGTTAGTTTCCTTTGTTTTATATCATTTTCTGTTCGTGAGTTATCATCCCCTAAAGTTCATACATTCAAAGTTCGAAGGAACGTTTTGCATTTGTAAGTGGTTTGCAAAACATTTTTGATCAACTTTGACGATGCATAATATACGCACTAATAATGATAGAAGCATCATCTATAAAGCATTTCATAGCTACATTCACCTACTTTAATCCTCTGAAAAGTAAATGTAAATCGCCACGCTGAAAGAAAAGTTATTCGAATAAATATGGAACGATGACAAAATTTCCCAAGAATAAAAACTGAAATTGTTTCAAGTTGCAACATTCGTGATAATGATTGTGATTAATATTTGTGGCTACAAATCCGGGCACTAAATCCAAACACACCGAACACGCGCAATATAAACAGAGGTGCGTGTAGGGGCTGCGCGTACGGCGTGGATAAACAACCCCTAAACGCTGTGCAGCTCGAAGGGTGCGATCCGTGGACGAGGGCTAAACGGGAGGCAGAAGTAGATTTAACCGAACTCATGGGGCACAATATACCAAGTCATCAAAGCACCATAAAGCCAAGCTATACAACCCTCAGAGACTCAGCCCTTAGCAAAGACACAATTAAAAGCAACGGCAAAAAGTTGAACTTTTTTGCTTTTCTACCTGGATCGCTGGATTAAACACCCTGTATAAATGCTTGCGTGTGGTTCATCCCGAGTTTACATAAGAGATTAAGTTCTTTATGCGTGTCTTACATAACAGTTGCGTTTTTTTTATGCATTATACAAGTTTCATCCCTGAATTGCGTCGCTTGCTCTTTTCTACTCGGCCTTCTTTATTTTGCGCCTTTTTTTTATCTGCCCTTATTCATTTGTAGCCAGTTGGAATTGGCTGTTAAATGCGTATTAAATCCTTCGCATTGTTGCCAACACAACTTTGGTGGTATGGATGGGTATTATTTCAAGTATTTATTGCCTCATTGTTCGGCACCCCACAATTTTGTTCAACGTACATTCTGCTCGGATTTAATATCAATTTCTCTCAATTCCTTGCGTTTTTTAAGCTGCTACATAAACAGCATGCAAAAGCAAAAACACAAATGATGCATAAACATGATCAATATTTTCATACACGTTTATTCAGGTCAATCAAACAGCTATAATAACAATTCTTTTTTTGTGATGAGTGAAAGACGAAAAATTCGTTACTAATATAATAAGCATAACTCCATATATAAAATTAATAGGACTTTGAGACACATGTGAAGAATTTTATCAGCTATCTCATGCAAAACAGATACTTACATTTGGACATGCACTTTTTGAGTAATTATAGTTTTAATTACATTATATCTACTTTTCTAAAGATTTAAATAAGAAATAAATTGAGACCACTTTGACACTTGATAACTTTTAAATTGCAAATGATACTAATCTAAACCTTCGTGTACTCGTAGAGAAATTTAATCCTCTTTCTAATATTAAAATTTAAGGTAAAGCGTACACTTAGATTTTGAGTAATTTATGATTTAATTTCCTACTGCATATTTTTGATCTTCAAACTTTCGAAAATATTTATGGTAAATTTGTGGCTTTATAATTCTATAACTAAAATTGATATGACTTTAGGGCGTATGCTATCTTATTAAGAATTTTATCAGTTATCTAATGCAGAAGAGATACTTATATTTGGACTTTTAATTTAGAAGTAATTACTGTTTTTATTACATTATATAATTTTTTTACAAATTTAAATTCAAAATA
>JARJDQ010020323.1:0-19784 GCA_030264215.1 Geostiba sp. GC000077
ATAATAGTACATTACATATTAAAAGTGGAAAACAGTGAATTACATTACGAGCGAAATATTTACACGCGACGCGAGAATGTAATTCTGTTTTCCACTTTAAGTATGTACAGTACTTTATCTGCGACCATAGTCGATTAAATTTTCTTTTTTCAAAATTAAAATTACAATTTTAAAAAATAATAATTGTGAACGACAGTGTGCAAGGAATCGCCGAGAGCGCGCCGCCGAGCAATTGCATTTATCGATTGCTTTTCTTATCTCCTTCGTTGCATGTTTGTTTTCCACTAATATACATTACAATTTACGTTGCTTTCCACTTAGGTACGTAATTTATATAAATGGAAAACACCTGGCAACTAATATAAATTCAATTGATCTGAAATGCATTGTTTTCAAAGCCACCTTTTTGATCGGAAATCATTGTTTTCCGACTATGGGAGCAGATAAATACTATTCCCGGTATTTTTTTTTGTTGTTTTTTAATATGTTGGGTGTGTCGATCTACTTATAGATTTGATGTCGATTCGCCATGTTTCTTCACGCCGGCCATTCACTCACGCATCGTGCAATTCATCCTCGATCGGCAAATGTTCAGCCGTACCAATGACGATTTCGCCTTTGGCATCGAAAGACTGCTTAACGAAAAGACTTACACTGCTGTTTATCCGCTACACGATGTAAGTTTCATCCTCTTGAAGTTTCTTGCAATCGTAGCTAAAAGTTGTGATTTCTAGGGCGATTATCGAATACCGGGTTCAATGCGCAACCTCCTGTACAACGAGTGGGCAGCCATTCGCAAATGGTACCGCTATCAGCCGCTCGACTACGTGCGCGAATATTTCGGCGTGAAAATCGCGCTGTACTTCGCCTGGCTTGGCTTCTACACGCACATGTTACTTCCGGCGTCCATCGTCGGGCTCGCCTGCTTCGTCTACTCCTGGGCGACGCTCTACGACAACAAGCCGTCGGAGGACATCTGCAACTCGACGATCAAAATGTGTCCGCTCTGCGACCACTGGTGCGACTATTGGGATCTGAATGAGACGTGCGTGCACGCGCGTATCACGTACTTGTTCGACAACTCCACGACGGTGTTCTTCGCCATTTTCATGTCCTTTTGGGCGACGCTCTTCCTGGAGCTGTGGAAGCGCTATTCGGCGGAGATCACGCATCGGTGGGATCTCACTGGCTTCGACATTCAGGAGGAGCATCCGAGGCCGCAGTATTTGGCGCGCTTGTCGCACGTGAAGCGCCGCCAGATGAATATTGTGACCAATACGATGGAGCCGTATGTGCCATTCTGGCGGATGAAGTTCCCGGCGACAATTCTGAGCTTTTCGGTGGTGATACTCCTCGTTGCCATGGCGCTGGCCACGGTGGTAGCGGTGGTGTTGTATAGGATGTCCGTCCTGACAGCACTGCGTTTTTATGGTGATCGCGTCACGACGAGCTCCGCCATCTTGTTCACCACCAGCACGGCCGCTAGTATCAACTTATGCTGCATCATTCTCTTCAACTGGATCTACTCCTACGTGGCAGAGTACTTAACTGAACTGGAATTGCTTCGCACGCAAACTGAGTTTGACGATTCCCTCACGCTCAAGATTTATTTACTGCAATTCGTTAATTATTATGCTTCAATTTTTTATATTGCGTTCTTCAAGGGAAAGCTTATTGGCTCGCCGAGGAAGTACAACAAGATATTTGGCTATCGACAAGAAGAAGTAAGTTTAGTATGCATACAAAGTTGCCTAGCATTCAGATATTCAGGATCATAACAATCATTGGGATCTGTTTCATACCGGATGTCCCAAGTTACATTCGAACCTCAGTTTTGTATAGAAATATTGTGAATTAAAAAAAAACTATGTTAATAAAAGTACTGGGTGCTACACAAAGCAGATATAACAAAAACTAACATTTTCATAAATGGAATGATATACTTTTGAAATGACATTAAGATGTATGATGTATGTACAGAAAATGTTATTTTTTGTAATATCTGCTTTGTGTAACACCCAGTATAGTTAAGTTGTGCGACTCTACATTCTACACAACTTTTATTACCATAGTTTTTCAATTCAAAGTATTTTTTATACAAAGCAGGGGTTCGAATTTAACTTGGGACACCAGGTATAATGATGTGCAAAAGAAGTTGCATATCATTAATAACTAAAACCTTCTAAAACCAACTAAAACGATCTCTTATAGTGTGGACCAGGTGGATGTCTAATGGAACTCTGTATTCAGCTGGCAATCATCATGATTGGCAAACAAGCGATGAACACCGTGCTAGAAATGTTGTTCCCCCTCTTCTACAAGTGGTTGAACACAATCAAAGTGAAAACCGGATTGCAAAAGGACGAAAGCACTAAAAAGAAGGGTGGCCAACCACAGTGGGTCAGAGACTTCAAACTGGTCGAGTGGGGACCGCGAAGTTTGTTTCCCGAATATTTAGAAATGGTTCTGCAGTATGGTTTTGTCACGATATTTGTGGCGGCGTTTCCGCTAGCGCCATTTTTCGCACTGCTTAACAATATTTTAGAGATGCGCTTGGACGCGCAGAAGATTTTAACCTTTCATCGGCGTCCAGTGACGCAGCGCGTGAGAGATATTGGGGTGTGGTATCGCATTTTGGATTCGATTGGAAAGCTCTCCGTTGTAACGAATGTAAGTGCAAGGTGCCTCAATTTCGTAAATTTATGTCAAATTAGTGGCCAACAAACAACTTTTGTTTTCGTAGGGGTTTATCATCGCATTCACATCGGATTTCATCCCACGGCTTGTGTTTCGCTTAGCAGTGAGCGACACAATGTCTCTGCATGGTTACCTGAACCATACTTTATCGTACTTTAACACGTCCGACTTCCAAATCGCCTCTGTGCCAAGACAGTCCGACTTTAACTCAACTATATGCAGATATCCCGATTACCGGGAGCCGCCAGGACATGAGAACAGCTACGCCCTCAGTGCCATGTTTTGGCATATTTTAGCCGCTAGGTTGGCATTCGTAGTTGTTTTCGAGGTAACGTAACCTCACTTTCTCACTTTTCGCCGCTTCTCGCGCTTGCAATTTTCTACTTTTGTGTTATAATGTTCTACTAATGCGTTATAATGCAATTACTACGCTTCTAATCCTCTTGCACCAACCATAACGTGAAAAGTTGCTTACATTTTAGAATGTAGTTGCGATTGTGATGATTATGGTGCGCTGGTGCATTCCGGACGTCCCGAAGGATCTGCGCGCGCAAATTCGCCGCGAGGTGTTCATCACCAACGAGATTATTATCAAGCAGGAGACGCTGCGTGCGCAGAGTGGCGATAGTGGTAAGAAATTGAGGTAAAGCTTGAAACGTTTACATAAATATGTTTTGTAGTGATGCGAAGAGAACGTGCGAAAACACTCAAGTCTTGCCCATCGTCACAAGCACAATGGGACAGATTCATGAGCAAATCGCTTACGGAAGCCGAATTTGACTTCATGATGCATGAGAATTTAACGCCGGTGGACACCTCAGGATATATCAAATCTCCAACTTCCGTGTGAAGGCGAAAAAATACTGATAATCTGATAATTACCTCAGTCTGAAACTCACAATTGAACATAACCTATATATAATGCTAGTCAGTAGCAGTTAAGTTTTGACGTAAGAATCTGAATGTTTCAATCAGTTTGAAAGTTTCAAGATTTTCGAATTTTATACAGTACTCAGTACTCATGACCAAAGGCACACAATTTACTGCTATTTACACCTATTGACGTTTGAAATCTTTAAAATTTTATGAATGTTGTGAATGCGCATGCGCCACTTGCGTATGCAAGATTTTATTAAAATGTACTACTCCTTACTCCTATATCGCATAAATCATGTTTCATATATCAGATATACATAATAAAAATCGCAGTTAAAGTCCGATCAACAAATGGTTGTATGTACAGATAAAATGTTCGTTGCTCAAAAAGTCATGAAACGATAGGAAACTAAAGTAGCTGTAAAAAGCTGTAAACTAGACTCTAAAGGAAGAAATTAACTAGGTATGTATTTAAAACGGGTTGATCTGTTGATCAGTGATCGGTGATCGATGTGAAAGTCTAGTCCTCTGTGTCATTTGTCGTTAGGTTAGGTTAGGTTAGGCTAACTGTAGCTTCTGCAGTCGTAGGACGCCTCCGCGGGCGAGAAGGCATTACTGCTGCCGTCCTCCTGGAATGTGCCGCCGGTGGAGGAAGGCGTGTGGCTGTGCGCCGGTACGACGACGATCGTCTCGCCCTGCACCCCCTGCACCTTAGCGTAGACCTGCTCGCCGTAGCTTTGCGCATGCGCCGCATGACTGTACTCCATGTGCACCGTCTGCTGCGGCTGCAAATGCACACTATTCGCGCTAGCAGTGACAGCAACAGGAATAGGTACAGGCACCACCAGCTCTTTCGCGATCACACTGTGCGTCTCCTGCTCCTGCTGCATCTTCAGCTGCTGGTCTTGCAGTAATGGCGGCGGTTTATGACTAAAATCCGGCGGTTCGTACTTGTGGCCGGATGCGGTGCGGCGGAAGCGAATCGGCTTGGACTCGCCCGTGCTAATCACCGGCTCGACGCGATAGCTGCCTTTGAGGTCGGGCGCCGTCTCCACCCAATGGCCCTTGGAGCGCTGGTGCGCCTTGAGCTGCCCGGACTGGATGAAGCGCGCCGGACAGACGCCGCACGCGTACGGACGGGCGCCCGTATGGCGGCGCATGTGGAGCGCCAGGTCGTTCGATTGCGTGAAGGCGCGCCCGCAGATCGAGCAGACGTACGGGCGCTCACCGGTGTGCACTCGTGTGTGCCGCAACTGAGTAAACACAGGTAATCAGCCCCCGGTCAGTCTTCTAAAGCTTAGTTTCCTAGCCGGCGTTTTAGCGTTTTGGTGAGAGAGCTTTGTAGGAAATTTTATGTACTTCTATTTTGAATAGAGATCATTTCTGCGCAGAGTTCATAATTTATGAGTTATAAGCAAAAAGCAGAAAAAACAAAACATTTTTTGCCTTTTCTCAATGTAGCGTCACGAAATTTTGTTAGCAAACCTCGGATTCGGATTCAGCACCCCAAAAAACCTAGAGAATTGAAAAAAATTAAACTACCCCTAAACTTTCCTGTGAAAAACCTAATTTGACTGTATTATCAATCACTGCCAAAAACGCGGCTTGGAAACTCAGCTTTACGCGGTGAAAATGTTCAAATGTAAACCTTACCAATTTATTGCTCTTGTTGAAGGACTTGCCGCACAAGGTGCAAAGATAAGGCTTTTCCCCAGAGTGCGTCCGTTCGTGGCATTTGAGATCGTGCGAGCGCGGAAAACCCTTGCCGCACTGCTTGCACTTGTAGGGACGCTCTCCGGTGTGTCTTCGCATGTGCACAATCTTCAACAACAACTCAATGATACAATCCAATACAAATCATACGCTCTCGCTCTCACTATCACCATCACTAGCACTTTCAGTCTCGCTCTCGCTCTCACTATCACCATCACTAGCACTTTCAGTCTCGCTCTCGCTCTCACAATCACTTTCAGTCTCGCTCTCGCTCTCACTATCACTTTTAGTCTCGTTCTCGCTCTCACTAATACTCTCATTCTCGCTCTCACTTTCAGTCTCGCTCTCGGCTATCACTTTCACTCTCGTTCTCACTATCACTCTCGCTGTCACTCTCATTCTCACTATCGCTCTCAATCTCGCTCTCACTATCACCATCACTAGCACTTTCAGTCTCGCTCTCGCTCTCACAATCACCATCACTAGCACTTTCAGTCTCGCTCTCGCTCTCACTATCACTTTCAGTCTCGCTCTCGCTCTCACTATCACTTTTAGTCTCGTTCTCGCTCTCACTAATACTCTCATTCTCGCTCTCACTTTCAGTCTCGCTCTCGGCTATCACTTGCACTCTCGTTCTCACTATCACTCTCGCTGTCACTCTCATTCTCACTCTCGCTCTCACTCTTGCTCTCACTATCAATATCACTCTCAATCTCGCTCTCTCTCTCTCTCTTACTATCACTATCGCTTTTACTCTCGCTCTCGCTATCACCCTCACTCTCGATCTCTGTCCTTACTCTCACGCTCACTCTCAAACTCAGTCTTTACTCTCACGCCCACTCTCACTCTCGCTCTCACCCTACGAGCTCTTGCCCAACGAGCATAATAACTCTGCAACTTACCATATTACTAGAATTATTAAACTCCTTCCCGCAGTAGATACACAAATGCAGCTTTGGCACCTGTGGCTCCCCCTTGTGCGTCTTGCAATGCGTGCGCAGATTATCAGCGCGATTGAACGCCTTGCCGCAGGTGTTGCACACATGCCGCTTATCACTCGCCAAGTGCACCTTCACATGCTCCCCAAGCCCATCCACATCGTCACGCTGCTCCGGGCAGATAGGGCACTGCAGCGGCTTGCCCGCCTCGGGCGCATCGTGCGTTTTAATGTGTCGCATATAGTGCTCGCCGCGGGAGAACTCCTTCGCGCACGCGAAGCAATTGTACGGCTTGTCGGCGTGCCGCGCGAGATGCTTCTGCAGCTCCTGCTCGCTGACGAACGCCTCCTCGCACTTGCTGCACTTGTGCGTCATCATGTCGCGGTGCAGCGCCATGTGGCGCGCGAGATGATTCGACCGCGTGAACTCCGCATTGCAGATCACGCATTTGTGCACGCCGGGTGGTTTCTTCTCATCACTCGATTCGCTATCCGAATCTGCACATCAAAAGCACAAAAAAAACATCAGTTTCTAAATTCTAACCTTACACAAAGAACTTCGATGCCAGATGCCTAGATGGTATATACCAGGCATATAACATCTAGATTACATGGAGATATAACCATGTTATGTAACGGATATATCGCCGCACTCTTAAATGTCAACGTATCAGGTATATACTCAAAAATATATATCTGGTACATAAAAATGTGCTTATATCATGTACATTACCAAAGTTACATATATGTTATATACCCACTATATTTTTGATTTGTTTTATGAGAACTAATGAACATTTCAATTAATGCTTTGTTATTGATGTTCTTCATTTAATTTGCAATAATATTTGGTGCCGAGGTTGTCGGCCTTAGATAATTTTAATTTTAAAATGTTACTTCTCCGAATAATCAAACATGTTGCTTAAGTATAAATGACGACATGTGATCCGCGCTACTGGTACATTTCTGATACAACATTTTGTTTACTGGGAATCGACTTCGAATGACCTCGAAAACAATTGCAACTCACTTGATTCATCCTTATCTCTATCGTTCGTTCTTCGCCGTCGCTTAACAATCGGCTCCACAATCAAATCGTCCTCATCCACGTCGATGCCATGCTCGAGTGACATGTGTTGGGTGAAACTTTTCTTATACTTGAACTTCCGATCGCAGAATTCGCACTGCATTTCTCGCTTACTGCCGCCCTTATCATGCGCGCCTGGACCATGCGCCGTCTTCAGATGGTTCTTCATGTGCTTGCACTTGGAGAAACTCTTATCACACTCACTGCACTCATAGAGATTCTTTCCAGTGTGTTTCCTTCTATGTATCTTCAGTCCTAGTGATGTAGTCAGCACTTTGCTACAAAAATCACATGGATATTCCTTCTTCCCAGCCTTCAAACCATCTTCATCTTCCTCCAGGTCATCCTCCTCAAACTCCTCCTCATCATCATCATCATCATCATCTTCATCTTCCTCCTGTATCTCCATCTTAATCATGCTGTTTTCATGCAGTGACACTTCAAGATGCTCCTCCCTCTGGTGCTTCATCAGGAGGTGCTGCCTAGAAAACTTCATGTCACAGTGTGAGCATTTGTAGCTTTTGTTCTTCTGAATGAGAAATTCTGGATCAAAATCCGGATCTTCAGCCTCATGCATCTTTGTTTTGTGCGAGCTGAGCGCCCTTGGTGAGCTAAATGACTTGGGGCACTTGTCACACTTGTACTTGAGCTTCTCATCCAGCTCAGACACAGAGTCATTGGCTTCGGACCCCTCTAGATCTGGATCTACCATGCCCTCATCAGCATACTCCATTAACTGTGTCTCATCGTCCTGGTCGTTCTTCACGGTGACATTGAGATGCGCCCGCAGGGCCTGGTCGTTGTTCCTGAAGAACTCGCGGAATTCGAATGCGGCATTGAGCTTCTCCTCGCACTCTGAGCACAGCGAGTCGGGCAAACCGTCGCTGCGCATAACCTACAAACGTGAATCATGACAACAAATGCGTGCGTTCGTGCGTAATTTAGCGCAACGCTTACTTTGATCGAGGTGCATGCTCTTATCATGAGCGCCAACCGCCCCTCGGTCGTCTCGAAGATGTTCTTCATTTGTTTGTCGACTTTGAGGCATGATCTACAGATTTTTTCGACTTGCTCCACAACATCCACAACTTGATTTTCCATTTTGTTTGATGGATTTTGCACACGCGCTCCGCAAACAACAACTTCTTATTTAATCAATTGAAACATTACGAAATGTTGATGTTGAAGTGTGAAGTTTGTTGTTTAGGACGTTCTCCGAGGCATTTTATCGCGAATTTGCGAAAAAATGCCAAAACATCCGAGGAAGCTTTCGATGCTTCCACCTCCACTTCTAAAGTCGTACAAGGCACAATTGGTTGCGAACATTTAGGCGCATGTAGCGACAGCACGACCAACCTGCAGTTAAAACTCCCTACTTCTAGTTACTTTTCTGCTACAGATACTTTTTGCATTATTGACACATTAGATGCTAACGAAAATATATTCTCTATTCAATAAATATCATTAACTTTTGCGTCGTCGACAGCAGCGTATACACGGCGCATCCAACTTGTTCCAGCATTGTGAATGGAAACAACTGCCGCACAGCGTGCAGCGCGAGACGATCTTCATCTGCCATGGAAAGAGCACCTCGGTAGATTTGCATATTTCACAAATGAATCCTCTAGCTGTGCATAACTGCAACCAACAACACATGTAACAACTAAAAAAGCTCTAAATGCATCGATTTCAGTACTTCGCATTCGCTAGTGTGCCGACAACAAATCTCCACGATGTACTTCAACTTGTTCTTTAATTCGCCAGTGCGCACCATGATCAAATCCTCCAGCGAGTAAATATCCGGATCATTAAAAAGGTACGATGCTTCACTTCGTATCAAATCTTGAATACTGCGAAAAATGTGAAAACAATGAGTTGAAGTGAAATTAGAAATTACGAATAAATTACTTCTCTGCAAGGCGACATGTAAGTATATAATCTTTGAGGTACATCAATCCGAGTCGGTACTTTTTGCACACCAGTAAGTTGCGCGACTGTTTGCCTATCTTCGGATTGAGTTGGAAGACGCGAAAGAGCGGATCGGTGTGCATTTGCTCGAGGAGTCGATACGAAAACGACGACACTGCGCACCTAGTCACAACATCAGATGTAAAAAAACATAAAACAATTGAAATCGTGGGGAATTTTTAGGATCTGGGAAGGTTGGCTAACCTGGTAAAGTTCCACTGGTGTATCACCCGAGCGGGGATAATCGCCACCTGATTGGTGTGGCATCCCGTGCAGAAGTAACGCCCCAAATAGTTGCAGTAGCGGAATTTCGCCGCGTACTTCGTGGCGACGCGCGTGCCGCAGCCGGCACAACGGTAATTTTGTTTCTCCATAATCAACTTACGGCTTGAACCATAAAACATGCCGCATTTGCAAATGAAACTAACCTAACATCAAATCGTGACTTACCATGGCATCGGGTGCATTGTAAATATAATCTGTGGCCTTGGCGGTGCCCACTCGCAAGTGCCACGTAATGGCGTCGTAAAATCGCTGTCACTTTGATCGGGATTCACCGGCCAGCTTTTGGGCAGGGGCAAAAGTGCTTGCGGCACTTCCTCCTCGCTGACTAGCCACTCCAAATCCGAGGCGCGCGGTAGTTGCTTTTCGCTGAATTTGCTAATCAACGATAGCGCCACGCCCTCGGCGGATAAAATGTCCGAAGCGCCGTCTGGCACACCGCGAGGGCGTTTCATAATATCCGCGTCCGAGTACAGCGACGCCATGGACATGGACAGCTCGGTGTTGTCCTGCAAGTTGGATGTTTCGTCCACGTTGAGGTCGTCGGTGCCATCGGAATCCGATGATATACTAGCTGAGAATGTTCCGGAAGAAGAAAACGACGCTGGACTCACTTCGGTGGTAGCTGCAAGCATGCAACCAAGTATACATCATATGCCATTGGGTATAACTTGCGATACTATCGCCCTCTATAGTTCATATTACTTACTATCAGTTTTCGCATCGCTGAGTGAATTCGCCCAGAGTCGCCGCTGTCGTTCCTCGATTTTCTGCCTTCTCCTCAGCCGAATTCGCTGCTTCAAGTGGTTAATCTCCTCGTCGCTGTCCTCCTGCTGCTCTTCCGACGTTTTCAGCTCTTTGCTGGATTTAATTTGTTCGAACGCAGCAATAACAGCCTCGCAAATGTTGAAATGCGCATTTTCCCGGTCTAACTCGGCGTTGCCTCGTGAATGTTGACTTGAAATCAGGAAAGATGTGAGGGACTGTCCCTTAATGGGTTTGGGGAAGTACCCAGTCGCCATGGGCATGACGCTTGAGCCGCCATCCTCGATGAACGTCTTCTTGGGCAGATTCCGCATGTCTTTCTCCCCGGCAATTCCAGTTAGCGAACCGAGGAGACTGAATTCAGGCGTGGAGGGTGTGAAACTATGTGGTTTACTGCCTCTGCTTGATGATGCTGACTGCGACTGCGACTGCGAAAAGCGGTTGTGATGCAATGTGCTTTCCGGCGGCGTGTGTTCAATGATATTGCAATCAATCAGCACGTGTTTGCACGGCGCACACGGCGCAGTTTTACTGCCCTTGTGGGCGTTATTATTTCGCGGTTTTTGGATGTTTTGTGGCGTCGTTGGGCTGGTGTGCGTTGTATATGATCTGCTGCGTATTTTCATCGCTTGACCGGCAAGATTCGGCATGCTCTTCCACGCCCGCAGCTTGGCGACTTTAAAACTGCCGCCAGTGGGCGTATTTTGATTTTCTTTGAGGCCTTTGAGCGCACCGAATGCCGCCTGTTTTCGTAGCTTGAGATGCGCGTCGGGAAACGACGAACATCGCCGATGCACTTTGTGAAAACTCCCTTGCTTCGAAACGAATAGAATCGGCTTGATTTCCGAGATAAGGCTTGGTTGATTCAGCTCCACTGCTTTGAGACAGTACAATGTGGCTTCCGCATACTCAGCATGGCAGAGGAATGCATGTTCGAGATAACACTGCTGCACATGACTCTTATCAGAGAGCAGCCAGGCGAGTTTCTGTGACAGTGAATGATTCTCCAGGTTTCTGTACAGCCAGATACTTGCCCTGTCGTTTTTCACGTGCGCTGGTAGGTTGTTCTTGCACTCTGACTCAATGCTGAAGGAGGTGTTCATCACATCTGGTTGCAGCCATTCCAGGCCTTGGATGAAAGGCCAATAATCCCAACTCTGCACAACCTTACATTTAAACACAACACAACCAAAAAGTGAAGAAAAAAAACATTAACATACATTTTCCTGGGTTCCTCTGCACCCATGCTTGAAGATCTTCTCCAAATCCACATGCAGTCTATTGAGACCTCCATAAATATTCCAGAGATACGTTGCCTGGCTGTTGAGAAGTCCCTCGGCGGTTGTTTTGAGGTCGCGCAGCAATTGTTGATGCTTCGCGCTGTTATCGTCTTGCAGCGACATAATACTTACTACTTCTTAACAAAGCAACGGATATGAACCGTATTGGTAGTAGACACAGTAGACACAGCTAAAGTGAGTCATGTTTTCATTGAATTGTGACTTATGTTTGATTAAACATGGATTAACATTAACAACAACCGAATGCAGAAAGCGCAGAAAGTGCCAACTGCCAACGTTGCGGAAATTTATGTTGGTGGTACTGTTGTGGAGCGGTTTGTTAGCGCTAGCGCTAATGTTTATCAAATGCGGCCTGCGGGCCTGGCCTGGCGTCTGGTGTTGCAATCGCTGGAGCTGGTTGTAGCATTTTGAATCAACGAAGCGCACCACGCATCCACGCAACAATCGCAGCAAACATTCTCAAATAATCATGTGTTTTTGACACAAGCGCATCTGCGCATCCGAATGTCACCCATTTACAATTTCGGCCAATCAGAGGCCAGAAAATGTTCAGCGAGGCGCGTGATTGGACGGTCGGCAATGATTTTGAAAAATTCTCAATTCCACGAGCACGCGAGCAATTCTAAATTTATTTATACGTTGTATTCACTCTAAGTAGGCGCATCATAGCCGCATGATATTGATACATAAATATTAGTGTTTTGTTTAAGAGTTTTAGATAAACCTATGTAAGCGACGAGCAGTGCATGAGCAGTGATAATGCAAAATACAACTCGACAACTCGTTCAACACATATTCCGTGAAATTCGAGAACGATCTAGCACTTTGCGTACTGGCCGTACTGTGCATTGTGCTGAGTAATATCATCGCGCTGTTCACTGTGCTTCAAGGACACAAATTGTTTAAAAAAACTGCATAAATTAGTTGTGATGTAATCCGAATAACTTGTTGTGGCACGCGCACTGTTGCCAACTGTGTAAAATCGAAGTCAAAACAGCGTGAAACCAATTTGTAAATTCCGCGTTTGCGTTGATATCGCAATGAGTAATGAACTCTCTTCTAATTGCAGGCATTGTCGATTCAATCAGCATCAGGGGCATCAGGTAGCACACCAACTGAAACCACCACGTCACGTTTAAATATCGGCGGAGCGCGTGTGCGGGCATCAGTCAGTGGTGTGCGCCGTGCCGACAGCCAGTGTTCGACAGCCGCGAAGCCGGGCAATAAATCGCAAATAAATTTGCTCGTTGTTGCGCTAAATGCGGTTGCACGGTGTTGAAAAACATTTCCCAACGTGCTCCATCGCTAGTGCAGCTGGACCACGTAATATTGTGCAAGAAAAACTAAAAAATATCATTCGAGCTAGGGAGCATCGAGCATAACCTTCAAGTGACAAACCACAAACGCAAACTCAATGCCCCAATAAATGTTTGTATCGTCCGCTCGTAGGCAGTTATTAATTATTTAAGGACAGTTTAAGGTGTGCGGGATTGAGGAGTAAAGTGAGCACGATTTAAACATGGGGCTGCTGACGGTGGGTCAACCCATGACGTGGGAGGAGACGAAGAAGCTCTCGCATCATGTGCGTGAGCATGGGATCATACAGTTTGTGAATTTGTACAATCGCTTGAAGGATCGGAAAGGAGACGTGCTGAAATGGGGCGACGAGATCGAGTACATTCTGGTGAAGTTCGACGAGCAGCAGCGCACGGCGAAGGTGAGCCTGCGAGCGCACGACATCCTCAACACGCTACAGGAGAAGGAAGCTGCTGATCCCGATGGCGTCAAGTCGCTGTGGCGGCCCGAGTATGGCGCCTACATGGTGGAGGGCACGCCCGGCCAGCCCTACGGCGGCATGCTGGCGCACTTCAACATCGTCGAGGCGAACATGCGCTATCGACGCGAGGAGGTCGAGGAGCTGCTGCACGCCGGCGAGGCGATCCTCAGCATCACCAGCTTTCCGAGGTTAGGTTGCGAGAGCTTCTCGCATCCGGAGGTGAAACCAACGCCACATGCCGGCGCCACTAGGTCGCTGTTCTTTCCGGACGGCGCCATCTTCCCCGGCCATCCGCGCTTCGCGACGCTCTCGCGCAACATCCGCGAGCGGCGCGGCGAAAAGGTCGCTATAAACATACCAAGTAATTAAACAGCGGCCTTGTGCTCACCTTGTGTACTAGGTACTACTACATTTTTGGGTGTTCGGTTGCAGTCTATCGCGACGAGCGCACGCCGATCCCGATCGACGATTCGTACACCAAGGAGAAGTCGGCGAAGCCCGATCACATCTACATGGACGCGATGGGCTTCGGCATGGGCTGCTGCTGTCTGCAGCTCACATTTCAGGCGTGTAACATTAACGAAGCGCGAACGCTGTATGATCAGCTCACACCACTTGCGCCTATTATGGTAGGCAACTTGTTCCGATATTTTCTAGAACAATGGTGTACGGTGTAATCTGGGTTGCCTAGGTGTAAATCTTAAAACTTGAAAATTACATTTGCTTTGTTTAGTTGGCATTAACAGCGGCCTCACCGTTGCATCGTGGCTTCGTCGCCGACATCGACTGCCGATGGAACATCATCGCCTCCTCCGTGGACGACCGCACCGAAGAGGAGCGCGGCCTGCGTCCGCTGAAAACCAATCGCTTCGTGATCAACAAGTCGCGCTTCGACTCGATCGACTCGTACCTCTCGGCAGAGGGCGATAAATTCAACGATGTGCCGCTGGTGTACGACGAGAGCGTGTATAAGAAGCTGCGCGATCACGACATCGATCACCTGCTGGCGCAGCACATTGCGCATTTATTCATCCGCGATTCCATTTCGCTTTTCAGCGAGAAAGTGCATCAGAACGATGAGCAGGACACCGATCACTTTGAGGTAAGCAACAATGTAACAATACAAAATGGCGGAATCGCGATGCCAACTCCTCGGGTGTATATTTGGTTGCATATAGAACATTCAATCGACGAATTGGCAAACGCTGCGATTCAAGCCGCCGCCGCCGAATTCCACAATCGGATGGCGCGTGGAGTTCCGCCCCTGCGAGATCCAAATCACCGACTTTGAGAACGCCGCCATCGTGTGCTTCGTGGTGCTCGTCACGCGCGTCATCTTGTCGTTCAAGCTGAACTTTCTCATACCCATCAGCAAGGTGGACGAGAACATGAAAAACGCGCAGAAACGCAACGCTGTGCTGAAGGAGCACTTCTGGTTCCGGAAGGACGTCTCCATGCAGACGTCGGCCACGCAGACGAACCCAGACGAAAAGGTAGCATCCGCAAGCAGCGGATCAACGGATGTGTACACATCGATGACTGTTAATGAAATTATTAACGGCAAGGTAAAAGAAACCGGCTGCATTTAAAGTTTACATATTTTGATATTGAATCTTTGCCTTGTAGAATGGTGAATTTCCCGGTCTAATCCCCCTTATTAACAATTACCTGAGCGGCATGGACGTGGACGCAGATACGCACTGCACAATTCAGCGATATTTAAAGTTCATTTCGCGTCGTGCATCGGGGGAAATCCTTACAACAGCTACTTGGATACGAAAATTCGTTACCAATCATCCCGACTACAAGTAAGTGTTGGCTGCGTTGGCGCTTGTCAAATACCTAACCTTATTTTTACACATGTCGTATGTCAAACGTCATTTCTAGGCAAGATTCGCATGTATCGAATGAAATCAACTTTGACCTGTTGAAAACCATCAAGGGCATACAATCCGGTGAAATCGCATGCCCAGAGCTGTTGGGGTACAATCCAGTGTCGAAAACCACCGAGGAATTACCGCCAGTCATCGCCAAGGTGGCGGGGCATTAATTAAACTAATTGTTGCTACGTTTATACTTATTACCTTAAAAAAAAACAACTAACAAGTAACACTTAACTCGTAACGTCGTAATGTCGTAACTGATTGGAGAACAGAGATTATTTTTATACCTGTATAGAGAGAGTACTTACAGCGACCACTATTACCTGTTGAATTTGTTTGTAATGCTAATTTATATACCGTTTTATTTTCGCAATGCGCCGAGCTGATCGCTCTCAGTATTGAATTGTGAAATTGCATTATTGAAGTTTTATATATGTTTAAGAGGCGTCAGTTGGAGCATTTATGCTGTTTGCATGTTGAGATGTTATCACTATTATTAGCCCGCGTGCTGGAAATGCAGAGTTTATTCACATTATCAGATTGTGCAAGAGAGGTTTATTACATTCGTGTGCTATATGAAGTTGCAGTGCATTGAATAAATATAATATAAATATATTCGTTTTTCTACGAGCACTCGGTAAACTCGCACTTTAAACCCTGTATGTACGCTTTACATCATCAATGTCTCAAAACATGCAAAATATAGTCGTGTAACCTTGAAATTTGGTGGTCGGAGAAAAAGTAGTGTGTACAGTTTGTGAAGAAAGTGCCTTTATGCGTTTGTGTTTTATACGCTTCGCAAGTCGACACTCACATGCATAAAATCGCATTTTCTACACTAGGTATACAATAGCAGCCACCAAAGCTTTTTTTTCCGAGCACTAAAGCAAATTGATATTTTACAAGAGATTAACTTGTGTGTTTTGTGCTGAGTGCTAACTTTTACTGAATTTTGACAGTAATATGTCAAATATGTCAGTGTAACCTAAAACTTAGGTTATGTTGGTATGTCAAATGTCAATCCGTCATTAATTAACTGAATTAATGGAGAAACCATGATATTCACTGACATTCACGGTTTAAAATGTATTTTAAAAAGTGCATGGTAGAAAAACAACTATTGTTAACTTGTTGCTTCTTAGGGATGTAACACTCTGCCACTGAAGAGAATGTTGAGCACGCTCTTCGGCTTCTTCCCCTGCATTTTGAAGCTCGTGTGTGGAATGTAGAAGATGAACGGGTGGTCTATCTCGACGGCCATTTTGAATATGTTGGCCATTCTGCGCATTGTTATGGCTGCAAGGAAAGATGAGTTTCAACGTTTTTAGTTCATGTAATCGACTTCAAATCAGTACATCAGTGCGTCTGTATCTATATTAAGTATATTTAAGTGCAAATTGAAGGTCTACAGCTGAGTATATTTGCGCTGTGCTTTAGTTGTGCTGTTGATTACGTAATAACGTAATGTATTAGTTTTATCAGTTTTTGTAGACACGACATCAATGCAAGCACCCATATGATGTTTATTGCCACGCGCGCTGTGCATTTAGCAGCTAATAAATTAGTTTTCAAGTTGGGCAAGGTTGAGTATATACTCATGCTTGGAATTAGTAAATTTCTAAATTTGATTTTCATTTTAGTTCCAATTTCAAGGACGCGTTCATGATAGGAATTCAAATATAACAATATTACGTATGTACCTACGATAACTACATACGTAAAGGTCGATTTGCTTTTAAAAGCGATTTTTTTAAATTCTGACCTGCGATTGGTTAAAAAAATTGATATTTGGTAAGTTCTTGCATGTGATTGGTTGAATTCTAACATCCAGCCACATCCTGCCAATCACATGTCGTGCCGATGTTATATTTTCTCTTTTCTACCTATAGTTTGAATTTTGCGGTGTTGTCAATGCGTAACTGCAATATAGTTCTCCAGCATCTTGTCAAAGAGAAATTCAACATGGACTCTGTAGGGCAAACATAAAAATTGGAAAGGTTATGTGAGCCTAGGCGGCCTAGGTACTATGGTGAGCAAGCAAACAGGCGTGAGTTAATCTTTAAGCAGGTAAAATCTAGTTTAATATTGTCTCGGTCAATATTCTTAGAATCAGTACAAGTTATCAACAATTTCATTGAAAATGCAGGTTCGCTGGGCTCAAAATATGGTGCCACTTTGCTAGTACACCATAGTACAAGAGGTACGAGTAGTCAGAGGCACTTTGGTTATGTATATGATTTCTTCATGATTGTCCTACAGAGTCCATCTTGAATTTCTGCTTTAGGGTGGGGGAATCAGCTGTTTTGGATAACTATAGGAAGTGGCAATAGTTTGGGAATCGATTGCATTTAAATTCATGCCAAATTAAAAGTTGAACATTTAATACATTATAAGAAAAAAGAAAAAAGAAAACCAAACAAATTAGAAGTTCAATAAAATTTTATTGTTTTCAATCAAAGTTAGTGGCCTCCGAACAACCCTTGAAAGAACGATTTGCTGCAACCATTTTCGCATTTCGCATTTTGCACTTTGCCGTGGAAAAGTGTCATCTCTTTATCCCATCTGAGGGCAAACACAAATGGGTGGTCTGCTCGCATCTTTGCCGTCTTGGGCTGGAACGACGAATATGCCGCCGTTATAGAACCTGTAATGTTTAACATATCGTCACTGAGTGGAGAACAAATAAATAGTAGTTTGTCTATGGATATTTGGCTATGCACATAGCTAAAGAAACTCAAAATTGAATCACGCATTTAGAAATTATGAACGATTTACCAAAGCGTGTTTTCAGAAATGTTGAATAATTGCATAACTTTGAAAGCATATTTATGGCACTTGCCGCCACCTGAGTTGTGGTAATAGTGTACAAATTACAGAGCGCCTCTTTGGCTATGCACACAATTAAAGAAACTCAAAATTGAATCACGCGTTTAAAAAATATGAACGATTTACCAAAGCGTGTTTTCAGAAATGTTGAATAATTGCATAACTTCTAAAGCATATTTGGGGCACTTGCCGCACCATGAGGGGATGGTAATTGAGTGCAAATTAAAGAACATCTCTTTGGCTATGCACACAGCTAAAGAAACTCAAATTTGAAGCACACGTTTAGAAAATATGAATGATTTTCAGCCATGACAAATTTCAGTGTAACCTCTGCTGCCATCTGCACCATCAAGTGACGTTTTCTATGTAATTGATCATACATTGTTTAAAGTGTTTTAAGAATGGTCGTACTAAAACATAAGTGCTTAACTTAGAGCTTAACACTCAGTAACGAGCAGCAGTTTGTTTAGTATGTATAGGTTATGTAGGAGTCTAGGTATTTCAAATTTGCAAAGCGTTTTATTTAGGTTATTGCAAGAACAAATACATAAAGGGAGATTGCTTAAGTTTGAAGTTTTAAAGTTCACATCGTTGGTGTGAGGAATTGCACTATAAGAAGTACATTTCAAAAATTATTAATTTTTCCAGCAAAAAGCGACAACCCGCTCTTCCAGAAAATGTGATAAGCAAAGGGATGGTCAGCGCGCACTACAAACTTCATTGGTGGCATATCAGAACGGGGCGGCAGCAGCATTGAACCTGTAAAGTTCAAATAATTAAGTTATGCATTAATCAATAGCTACTTTTGTACATAGTTAAAACAAAGCAAAACAGCCAGATGTTTTATTTTGCCACTTTAATAAATGCATATTAAACATTTACAAACCCGTTACATAATAATGGCTTGTACTGTTGTGTGTTGTATACTATAATAGCAAGTATTAGTATGTCGTTGCAACTTTACCAACTAAAAGTCGGTGGGCATTCTTTAAATTGTGCATTAGTATGTAAACAAATTGATGATTCGCGCGGAAATAAACGCTTATCGGAAGCGAATCTATCACGGGCTGCACCTGCATTGCTGAAATAAAACGATTTAATTAAGAAATTAAGTTAATTTCGAATTATTCCAAGTAGAAGGCTTGGGATTTCGTCAGCGATGACAATGCTCACCGTATGCAACCAATTTTACACCAATTCTAAAACAAATGAAGTGTGTAGCTCTTGTTTTATCTTATTACTTTTTGGTTTTTGAATTAATAAAAAACACATTCTACATGTACACTATCGAAGAAAAAATGCTAATTGTTAATTGTTTTTTTCTTAAGAAATTATTTCATTATATTTGATGATGGTATAATATTTCAGTTATTTTATTCAAGCTAGCTTGAGATTTTAATTGGACTTTATTTCCTAGTACAATAAGGTACAAATTTGTAAGTTGGTGTACAATGAGTTGCATACCGTTAGCATCGCCACAGTTCACATTTGCTGCGCTTTCATTAGCTCAGGTTATGTGCAATTTTAAGCATTTATTAAGGTATTTTGAGCGTTTTACATCCTTCGATAGAATTTAATGAAATTTTGCATTCGTACTAATTAGACAATTTCAAGAAAATTATTTTAATACAAAAAAAATTCACCATCTGTAAACGAAGATAATTTAAAGAAA
>JARJDQ010020324.1:0-25855 GCA_030264215.1 Geostiba sp. GC000077
TATATGCAATATGTATGCGCATTCAAAAAATGAAATACTTTCACCGTCTGGTTTCTTAAATAATTAAGAACAAAGTTTAATTTTTTTTGGTGCGCTTGAAACTGGTGGGGATCCCACTTGGGAAGCAAATCATTTAGGCACTATGTGCAATAGTAAAATCTATGTTTAAAGCATCTACATGTATTATCAGAACTGCCACATTTTACTCCGATTGTAACGCTCAAAATACGTAAATGCTTTTTCGCGGGCAGTAAATTGACGTTTAGAGCCCTAGGGCGATAATAAAACTTTCCGCCCTAAGTTACGCAATATACTATTTGTGTTTTTTGAAGATTCCATTTCATTAAGTTGTGTTTTATTTGTACCAGAATAACGTTGCTGTGAGATTTTGCGGTGTGGCTTGCAGCGCATTTATTTTTTATTTAAATGCGGCGGCGGCGGCGTGCGCAAAGTTGAAACTTTTGCTGGCGCGACGAGATCGCGTCCGGAGCAGCGAGCGCCCCGAACCCCGGAGCGAAGTAGTAGAGGTAATAAATTAAACCAATTTCTCTATGTGCCAACGAAAATTTGTATAACGATTTATCATTCGTGTGCGGCGGCGGCGGCGGAGCTTTTTTACTGGGTCAAACTCTCCACTCTCGACCGCCGGACCTCCCCCCCCCCCCCTCGAAAAACCGGACGCTATACAAAACTTCACTTTTATAGATTCCACTAATTTTTTTGTTCGGCCGAAAAAAAATTACACTTCGCTGTGTGGTCCAATCTGCAACAAAATTTCACAACTCGAAGACGACTCAAGTGATTGTATTTCCAGGAATATGTAAAGCCTCTTGCTCACAACGCTCACAAAACGAATCTTATTATTTATCTTCCACTGATATGGTTGGTAACCGGTGTTATTCTTCGCGTTCGGGTATTATTTTCGGCGCAAATTTCGCGCAAACGAAATGAAAGTTTAAATTCGAAGGCGCTGGGGGGAAACTTGTGCGACTTCTCTGCGCTCGGGCCGTTCGGTATTCAGCCTCCGAAACTTGCCAGGCCTTGTAGACCTTGCAGGCCTTGCAGCCGAATGAATGCATCGAGTTGGCATTCTTCGCGCGCGGCGCCGAAGAGATGGAGGCATACAAACTTGGGAAACAAGAAAACGACGCAGAAAACACCGCCGAAGAAAAGTGTGGCGCACAACTCGAGCGCGCGAACTCGCGAAACAAACATTAATTTCATATTGTGCGATTGTGCACAACTTTGCGACTTGGCGAATACTCGCGAATGATTACTCGGTAATTAATCAATTGTTTCAGCGTTATGTACACCATTTAATTTGAATATCTCCTAATTAATGCTACTGCTGCAAATTCAAATGGAATCAAAGCACAAATTATAAGTGCTTTGTTTCTTTTTTTTTTCTTTTACATTATCGGGTTGAATTATTTATGCAATTAACGATCATTCAGCGCATTTTGATTCGTTTATAATCACCGGTTACTGACTGCACTCAACGATTCAAACTCATTGACTGTTAAGCAGTTGTCCGACAGTTGGCATTGAGTTTTGAGTAAGCATTCACTATGTGCATGAATGTTACCATTCGCAATCATCATCATAATCACAATCACAATCAGATTCAGGAATGTTTTAATGACGCGAAGAAAAATCAACGCAATAATTAGCTCAATTTTCAACTTCCTTTAATACAACAAGCAACAATTCCACGTCCTTCCACCTTCCACGACCAGTTAAAGCCTCTAATGCAATTAACGAATTAACGTATTATTAATAACGTGCCAAGTATTTAGCTTTAAAATAACCTCCACTCTCCATCACTGCGATGTGTTTTTGTGAAAGATTTTAAACTCGCGACTTTGGATTGAGTCGTCGTGAATGGAATGTTTGCATTGTCTATTAGTTGAAATTACTTTGAATAAACTTGGGCGTTAATGAAGTCTGTGTCTGGCGGCAGCGTCAGCTATATCAAACACACCGCCACATCGCATCGAAAACAAAGAAAGTTTAATATTTTCGTTCAATTTGCGCAGAGCTTGAAATTTTCTCTATTTTCAAAAGCACACCATATTCAGATGCGCAAAATTTTAGCAGGTAAGTATAATTTTCCTTTGGCGGTATAATGGCAGCAGGTTTCAAAAGACCTTGTTTGAATTCGCCACTTAATTAATTAATCCCAAAGACAAAAGCGACGACGCCGCGCGCGGGAAAAAAAGACGCAAAACAAAGCCACTTTTTTCCTTCCTGCTCCTGCTCCAAGCTCCAGCGCGAGTCGAGAAGAAAAAAAGCAGACAGGAAAAAAGCTTAATTACGCGTCTTGCGCTCGTTTTGTTCCGCGCTTTTCGGTGAATATACCAGCGCCACCTCCGCGTTCCACTTTTTGCTTCAACTTTGTTTGCGACGCATCTTCTTTTTGGATTTTTTCTTTAAATCTCCAGCAGCCCAGCATTATAATCGTAAGGACTTTCGGACTGCTTTGAATTTATAAACATTGTATCCTTGAACGGAATGAAGGTATAACATTCGGTGGGGACGGTGGGGACGGTGGAGGTTTTGTCGTTGGAGTCCGGAGTCCGGTGGCAAAACCGCGGGCGTCTTTAATGTCTTCATCTTGGCGGGAGGAAAAAAACCGCGCGCCCGGAAGAAGCGCCAAAGGAGGAAACGACGGAAGACGCCGCGACGCCCTCGGAAGCCGGGGCGCAATTTAATTACCAACAAACCACTGCCGACCGCCGAGCGAAACTTCCAGCACCCCCCAAAGTTCATTATTGTTTTAATATAATTTTTCATTTCCGCGTGTTACAGAGTACTTGCTCCTTCGTTTTCTTTATTGTTCCTTACTGCGCAGATAATTAAACCGACATTTTTTTCATCTTCTTTTTTTTTCGAAGAATTTCTGAAATTTATAAACTTATAAGGACAATTAACAATTTAGGCTCTCATGGACTCTCATCACTAGCCATTGTTATCAATTTTTGTTTATCGGAAAACAATGATGTAAAATATTCTTTGCAAAATGGTTTGTCATGCGAATACAATTTGACCTTGAGTCGTGATTGGCCATAATTCCTGTTATTAAATTCGTGAGTCATAACTCAATGAGCCAACAACGGAATTACACATGATATTTTTAGATTAATTTCATTTCAACATTCTGCGAATATATATCACGTCCCATAGTAAGATGAAATGAGTTATGGTGTTATAATTTCTAATTTCACTTTACTTCACACTCACGCAGCAGGTTTGCAGTTCGCGTCGAAGGGTAATTATGCGCCACGCAATAATACAATCTGTCACAAATTGTGTCCCCTCCCCCCCTCCCATATTCGAAGTAACAGTCCAAGTAACAGCAATCCTTTTTCCTTCACTTCAATTCGCACTTCGCACATTTTGCGTTATGAGTCAAGCAATGGTTTCATGTTTTATTTTTATTCGCCTCTCATGAATCATACATACACATTTCTTAGGAATAATTTAATGCTAGCGTAATAGTTGTGTGTTGTACAAATTGTTGAATGATTTTTTTTTGGCGCAGCAAGACCACAGCGGCAAAAAGCTTTAGTTGTGTTTTTAGTTAAAGTCGGCCGCTTTTATTTTCGTTTAAAGTCTTGGCAGGGGCGCGCGCACATTGCGGCGGTTATGGTAATGTGGAAATTAAAATTCCATTCGTACAAATTACATCGGCAACACGTTGTGTCGTCGACCTTAATTAGTCCGGGGAGCCCGGAGTGCGCGCAGGCCAACCACACGTACCATGCACCCTTAGCTAAAATAAAAGGATGCTCAACAAAACTACAGGACAACGCAAAAGTTTAAATGCTGAAACGATTCGTTGGAATTATTTAAAATTTAAGCATGAATCCATGATTTTTTTTTCGAAATCTAAAGGCACTAAAGTAGCTTTTCAATACCTAGGCATTGAAAAGCGATGTAAATCGAAAGATAAGCAAACGAATGAAAAGAAGAAAAGCGCCTAGCGCTTGTTGTTGATTACTTTTCTTCTTCTCATTCGTTTGTTGATCTTTTGTTTTACTTTACAGCGTAGTCATTGAAAAGCGCTAGGCTAGCGCTTGCTTTGTTTATTTCACTATTCCTCTTCCTCCTTTCTTTCGTTGTGTGATCACGCGATGTGCGCCAAGCGCTTGTTGTTGATAGCTTTTCCTCTTCTCATTCGTTTGTTGATCGTTTCTTAACTTTACTGCCTAGTCATTGAAAAGGGATAGGCGAGCGTTTCTTCTCTTAATTCCTCGATTCCTCCTCCTCTTTTCTTTCGTACTGTAGTCACACGATGTGCGCCTAGCGCTTTTTTTTTGTTGATTACATTTCTTCTTCTCATTCGTTTGTTGATCTTTTGTTTCACTTTACTGCCTAGTCATTGAAGAGCGCTAGGCTAGCGCTTGCTTTGTTTATTTTACTATTCCTCTTCCTCCTTTCTTTCGTTGTGTGATCACGCGATGTGCGCCAAGCGCTTGTTGTTGATAGCTTTTCTTCTTCTCATTCGTTTGTTGATCTTTTGTTTTACTTTACTGCCTAGTCATTGAAAAGCGCTAGACGAGCGCTTCTTTTGTTTATTCCTCGATTCCTTCTCCTCCTTTCTTTCGTAGTGTAGTCACGCGATGTGTGCCTAGCGCTTGTTGTTGATTACTTTTCTTCTTCTCATTCGTTTGTTGATCTTTTGTTTTACTTTACTGCCTAGTAATTGAAAAGGGCTAGGCGAGCGCTTCTTTTGTTTATTCCTCGATTCCTTCTCCTCTTTTCTTTCGTAGGGTAGTCGCGCAATGTATACTTGATTAGTTTTCTTCTTCTCATTCGTTTGTTGATCTTTTGGTTTACTTTACTGCCTAGTCATTGAAATGGGCTAGGCGAGCGCTTCATTTCTTTATTCCTCGATTCCTCCTCCTCCTTTCTTTCGTCATGTGGCCACGCTAAATGCGCCAAGCGCTTGCGCTTGCTTTTCTTCTTCTCATTCGTTTGTTGATTTTTGTTTTATTTTACTGCCTAGGCATTGAAACGCTACTTTAGTGCCGATTGTTATAAAAACTCCAAAACCGGTTATGCAGCGAGTTGAGGCGAGGCTAAGTCCAGCGAGGTGTATAGTTGACATGATTTCCTTGAATAAAATATTCCTTACAATTAATCATTGTACAATAAAGGATAAAAGCTTGAAACCGCAGGAATAAGTCTGTTTCCATTTCTTGGAACAAAACGAATGGAAAACAAAAACACGTTCGGCTTCATGCATTGTCTTAAAATAACTTCGGTGTCGATGCGTCGATAATCGTGAAACGCGGACTAAACACTCATTTGCAAGCACTTTTCAAAGTCTTTGAACTTTTCCTTGTTTTCAGTGTACGCGGACGCTTGCGATTGGATACAAAACTACAAAGCGTACGCATTCACACTGGCTAATAACAATTAAACAGAGTAATAAATTATAAGCGCAGCGCCGCGCCGCCATTGTGTCACTTAAGTCAGTGCAAAGTGTGATGCATGTGTATTGCGCACTGACGCGTGACTTGGCCTTAACGCGGAAAATGCAACAGTGTGAATGTGCGAATAAATTCAAATCAAAACTGCGCCGCCATTCAAAACTGTTTGCACTTTCCTCACTATGTGACCGCTGTGACACAACTGTATAATTTCCCCGATTTAATGAGTCCATTGACATCGCTATACCTACTTAAAATAATACTTAAAATTATGTACTTTGCGCATATCGATATAATCTTTGCAATTATATGCCAGTATTTATGAACTGATTTGACTCTTTATAGTTTTATTGATCAATGCGAATCGATAAACCGTGAATAAATTTTTTTTTATGTTTATGGTTTTGTTCTAGCGCTCGTTTGATATTAAATCGTGAGATGATAAATTATTCATAATCTGACTGTCGCTAACACTTCAGAATTTATTGTTATTATTGTTAAGTCAAATTTTATTATTGCACGTGCTTTAACTTTCAGCTTTAGGGCATGAAACGAACACCTCAAAAAACATGTTTTTATTTTGCATAATTTCATGTGATTAGAATCTGAAATGTGCGTTGGATTCATTTTAAAGTCACTCATAGTTTCTCATTTTCCGTTTCGTTCCAAGAGTAGCAAATGATTGCAACTTTAGTTCTACCGTTCCACCGCTCCACGTTCCACTAAACACTACCTGTAATTAAACTGTTAATTAAAGTTTGAATTTGATGCGGTCACATAAAATGAGGAAACGCAATGGTGCTGTATACAACTGGTTAGTTTTAAGTTTAAATGTATGCTGATAGAATTATGACTGAGGGCAAGTGGCAAGTGGCAAGTCTAAAAATACACCCTTGCTATTTTTACAGTGGTGTGGTATCGTGACGTGTGAGTGGTAAGTTTTGACTGCTCCGCAAGCACGAGCAATTGACGTATCGATTTGTTGAACTATTTATTGCCGTCGCTCGAATGTTGGTCGAATTTTCCATTCCGACTGTATACAGTGTGTAAATCATGCAGCCGAACATGTTCGCTTTTCGCTTTATAACATTCTCAATGCGGGGCACCACAGCGCGCACTCTGACACGGATTCAACGCATCATCATTGTAGGCAACCAACAATACGTTAACAAATCAACAACTTTTGTTTTGAAAGTTTAGTAAGCCTATGTAAGCCTATGTTCGGCTGCATGATATGCACACTGTATGTATGCTCGAGGACCTAGTCCACTCAGGGTCTACGGGTCCGATGGCCTAGGGCCTATAGGTCCTTACCTCCTATAGGGAATACATATCAAACATATATTCCACATTAGACACCAGACACCAGGTCACTAAGTTATTTAAATATTAATGACCTTGAACTTGATGGACATTTAGAGAAATTTAGTTGATTCGTCTAGTAAAATTTATGTTAGATAGTAAAAGTGAGGAGTTGAGGATTGGTGGTGAGCTGTTGGTGAGTAAAATGCATAGTGCAGCGTTTAAGAGCAGACGACGTCTTATCGCTATAATCAAAAGCAGACAATACTCCCCTCATCCCTTTCCGACCGCTGCAGTGTGCGACTGCCACTACCAGCTACCACCACGACGACAACTTGGGCGATAGTGCCAGCCTGGGTGAAACCCCCGGCCTCATAATGTGCGGCTGCCACCTGAAAACGTCGCCGCTGAAGATCTATATTACAGACGTAAGCAACTTACTCCACGGCAACCAATACAGAAGGAGGATTCACCGATTCACTCAAGAGTACAGTGTAGTTGTAGAGTTGTAGGCATAGGCTCGCAGATAGTTTGAAAACATACCTCTATTCTACAGTCGGTAGTAGCGTTGTAGTAGTGAAGAGTGGAGTGTTGGGAGGAGGTTGGAGAAGAGCTAAAAGACCACTGTAAGCAGAAATCCAGAAATGGTATGCAAAGGAGAGCAGAAATGGAATTCGCAGGAGGTGGAGGAGGTGGATGTGGAAGGAGTGAGGATGGACGGAAGGAGGTCCAAAGAGGACGAGAGGATATCTCAAAGTTGGAGAACGGGTCACGTTGTGATGCAGAATAGGGGAATATAGATTAGCCAGTGGGCCAGTGCGTGTGCTAGGGAAGTGTTTGCAGGCAACATAAAAGTGGAAGCAAAAAAGTGGAGCAGTAGACCAACCATCAACACCTTCACTAAAAAAGGATTAACCCTTAACGACCTTTACTACTTCTAAAATTCATAAAAATTGTCAATGCCATCGGTTTAATCGGTCCAACATTGATGTTATGTGGAAATAGTTCAAGATCTGTCATGATCCTTGGTGCCCGAAGAACCGAAGATTGTATACGTTTGAATACGTAGAAAGGTGATGTGCTTGGTGCTTGGTGCGTGGCAGAATAGGACTATAGGGTTCTCCGCAGTGTGCGTCGCGCCGTCAGTCGGCAGGACTACTCGTCCTGCTTCGGCGTTGTTGGCGCGCGCGGCGCCGTACGGGAGGAGGTGGAGGAGGAGGCGACCCGCGCTGCGGACGGCGCGTCGCTGCCTGCCTCCTCAGTACGCCTGCGGATGCGAAGCTGCGCGTTTTCACTCTCCTTTGGTGTGCGTGCGGCCACCGCGCGCTTTGGAAAACTCCCGCGAGCCGCGGCTTTACGCGGCCGCCCCCTATCGAAAAGAAAAACAAGGATTTAACAAAAATAGGTACTCTTAAAATTATATACAAATAGTGAATTTATGTCCGATGAAAAACTATGTGAAAATTATGTGCTGCTTCTTCTTGCCGTGGGGAGGAGAACAAGTGAAAATAATGCAAAGTTGGCAATGGTTTGAGTAACAACGGAAAAACTCCCCGGAAAGTCCATCGCCCTCCCACACCCAAGAGAGAGAGGACAAAAGTACAAATTGCTAAAATATTCCGGCGCAAAACAGCCCCAAGCAAATCAAGGATAATTTTTCGATCTACAAGGATTCCAACCAAGTATCAGTGTGTGTTCAAAACCGCGCCAGTGTACATAAACCAATCGTAGCATTAATCATTTAGTAACTCATTCGCAACTAAACGTAAATTAAACTAATTACGCTAAGATTAAATAATTGTTGATATTGTTGTACCTAAAGGCGAAACCAGTCACTCATCTATCTCTCATCGACTAATCAAATCTTTGGCATTCAGCAGTCTATTCAGTATCGTAAACATTAAGCAAGTATAAATACATAAATTAATGTGGAATTAACTAAAGTGTGATAATAAAATAAATATTAAAATAACTATAGCCGATGAATTGGAAATAATCGCAAATATTTATCGATGTTAATTGATTAATTGACTGGATTGGAGGAGCAAGTGGAAAACACTTTGAGTGGACTTTGAGGTGATTGACGGCTTGTTGTGTTGAGCGGCTGGATAACATAAGGATAATCGCTGAGTGGCTTTGGATTCGAGCTTTTCGATTGGCTGCGGTTGTGCTTTTTGTGCGATGCGAGGAATGCGATGGTGCGTCGCGCGCGGTATGACATGAACGTGGCGACGGCGGCGGCAACGGCGTGCCCCATGGGGCGGTGGATGCGGGCGCTCCTGTGCCTCCTCTGCCTCACGCTCACGCCGGTCTCCTCCGGGTTCAGCAGTGTCGACGATGTCGCATCCGGGGCGAACGAATTGGATCGGCCAAGTAAGAAATTTTACAATTCTATTCCTCCACCCAAAAAAACGATGTTTTTAGTTTGGTTTGGACTTTGGAAACGGGGTGTCGTGATATCCGACAATTTTTACTGAAATTAGCACCGTCATTAGTGGGACATAATTACTGTATCCACTTTCCCTGTGGCGTAATATTTTTTCATCCCAACCTAAAATTACGGCCACTTAAAGTGTTTGCTTATAAATTTTCACCGTACCGTACGTGCCATTATCCAAGCAGTTTTCACGTTATCAAAGATTGCAGTAATATTTGATGCGATTGCTTGTTTCAATTTCAAAGTCAATCTGCATTGGCGTTGAATTTTGATACAGTTTACCAAAGTTGCCGAAGCAACAAGCCAAACAAGAATAAAACAAGAAGAATCGTAAACAAGTTCCATCGAGAGTGCTTCGTTCACGGGCGCGGATGACACTCGAGATGTCTTCTATCTTCGAAATCTCTTCTTCGCCTCCTTCGGCGTTGCGCGCCTATCTATGAGAAAAGTTTGAAGTGACCGCTGCCTCGCCTCCAAGCATATATAAACTCGCTGCCAGCAATGAGAAAAAAGAAATCACGCCGAAAGGAAATTGAAAGAAGATACTGCACAGATGTGTTTAGATATGTTGAAGATTGTCGAATTGTCGGAGGATGTGCGTACGTCTGGAAAGTTGCGTAACGAGCTGATAACAAGCGAAAATGATGTGCGTAGCAACTTTCTTCTTTTATTATCGTTCAATAACGAGGCGAAGATGACCAAAAAAATGCTCCAAGCGTAGGCGATTAAATTGGAATTCGTTGTTCCTATGCTCGTTGTTGTCTGATCTCCTTTCATAGATAAAGATAAAAAATATGCCAACATTGTTTACTGCTTATGTTTAAACATCGGTGGCTTGGGTTCTGATGTAATTTAATTTTGAGTTGTTTCTGGCGACGCATTATTTATTTATAAACTGGCATATTCGGGCACATCGTGCCGGAAGCGCATGCGAAATTTCCTCCCCAAGCCGCGGCCGAATGGAAACGGCACATTTTCCATTCAGCGTATCCAAATACAAGACTTGGTTCAACATGCTTTTCACCGGCGTAATTTCTAGGTAAATGTAATAAAAACGACAATTTTGGTATTTTCCAAGGGCTTTTCCAGACGTGTTTAAGACATTGCGACATTGAGCGATGCATAATTTAAGCGGGTTTCCTGGAATGTGCAAAATTCCATCGGTTTTCAGCGCAAACGGAAAGAAAATGAGATATTTTCGGCCTTGTTTGCTGAAGTTGATTATAATTTTGAGGTTTTCGGAACAATACATGAAATACCCAAAAAAAATCAACAATCTCCCATATACGGAAAGAGGGGAACATACGGGGTACAAGGTTTAAAAGTACACACTACAACTACGTCTACTATGCTAAAACCGTTTGTAGTATAATTTATACTCAAGGGGAGTATTTTCAAAGTTTGTCAATTTTTTTATCAGTTAATGAGGCAAAAAAAAATTCGAAAAAAAATTTTCACGAAGAACAATTTTTTTTCAGCATACTACTGAACAACCCTAATAAGGGTTGAAATCTGGAAATGCAGTATTGAAGGTCGTATGTGCACTTTTAAACTTTGAACCCTCTCTCCTAGCCATAGACGATGTAATCCTTCCGAAAATGTCGAGAAATAAATATGTTCTATGTTAACGTTTAAACCTTTTACATGGTATAGAAATTCCTTCTGATTACTGGAGTGTGGAGCTTTAACTGTTGAGTGTTGCGTACTCCAGTTAGCACAATGTAGTTATATTCGTGAGTGGATATCATGAGGGGAGTTTTTGAAGGGGGAGCAAATCGAAAATTACGTTATGGATACACCATATCGAACAGAGTGTCGAAATTTGTAAATGGCATTTTCAGTGGCATATTTTCGCCAGCGAGGGTTTGGGGCGGTTGTGGAAGCACACCCTCTGAACGTCGGAACCTTCCTCAATGTCTTTAATGCACACGCTCCGCCCGACAAGCATAAATGCCAATAAATGTAAGAGTTTGAGTATCTCAATGCTAATAAATCATCAGTTATCACAGTTCACCCCAATAATCACCCCCCAGCAGGCTCCAATAAAATACCGCAAAACTTCGCCGCAAGATCTAATGGGGAGCCTTAGGCCTTAAGTAATTCGTACTTTTTCCTGTTTCACATAAAATTTATTCGATTTAGAACATTTGGTGAGTTATCTAGATCAAAGGGAGTTTTAATGCTCAAATAACCTCAATTGTGAATGACGTTGTGAAGCGATTTTTAGCAGATTTTCCAACTTTTTTTTGCCACCCCTGGAGGGTTGGAAATGTGCTTGTGGCGGCTGTGGCGAGGTAATGCTTTAGTGTTTGAAGGCTTTTGTGGGTATTGTGCGAGTGGCAATTTTTTCCGGGTTGCGGAACCGCGCGCGCTCAGTACGGGAGGGCGGCGCAACCCGAACTTCTTCCTGATGGATGATTCCCGACCTCAGATTTGTTATTTTGTTATTCGGCCGCAAAAAAAGCAATTTACTAACCGACTCGAGCGCGCTGGGCTTTTTTGCGCATTTTTCACCCCCTCCCTGCCATCATGGCTTGGGTTGTCCATGCATTCATGCCTCACTTAAAAATTGACTGGGATAAATAATTTGCCACCAATAATCGCAGGTAACTTAAAGTGTACTTTCATTCGTAAGTTGTGTGGTATCTTATCTCACACAATTAATTACGTTTTTTATACCTTCCTGTGTTGATGATGTCAAGCGATTAAAACTAATTTGGAGGTATCCTCTCAAGGAGATACCACCAACATTGTCTTTACTTTGAATCTTTCCAACTTTCCATTTCCATTGCAGCTTCGGATCTTCGAATCTTTTTTATCCGTTTTATATCTCACTAATTTGTAATTATAGTCGCGCACTCCCCGACACTCGGAGAGCACTCGGCCCACTCGCCAAGCGTCTTTTAAAAGGAATCAATGTTCCTGATTATCTTGGAGATTACAGCGCTGCGGCAACTTCAACCGAACTCCGAAATCTGACATACGAATTCAGAAAACATAAAATAGTACCGATAGCAGTCAGATGCTTTAAGGTCTTAGGCGGTCTGCCCCAACTCTGCCTAACTTAGAGCAAAGTTAGACAGAGTTGGGACAGACCGCCTGATTTCAGCAAGTAATTATTTTCCTGAGTGGTAAATTAAAAATCCGCAAGTAATTAAAGTGTCATACCATTTTTGGCGACTGTCGAGATTTATTCAGACTTTCGACTTCGCAGGCAATCATCGGTTGAATAATCACCGCCTTCCGGTCACAACATCACATCGCTGATGGTGCGGAATAACGGAATGAAATTGATATCAGATTGCAAAATGTTATTCTCATCCTTCGATTCTCGTGTTATGATGACGAGAGAAGATGACTTGGGAAAAAAGTCTAATTAAAAATCTCCACTCTTGCTTCAATATAATATCAGACTTGAGATTTGAGAGCTTGAGACATTTGATGATTACTCTACCTTACAACTCAAAAAAGTGTGAACGTGTAATAAAGACGTCTGTAACACGATACATTTGTAAATTTAAAATATTAAGTGACGTTTGATGTTGAAATTAAGCAATAACTTTACCTCTCTCTGGCATCTCGGGCAGCTCGGCTGGAAACGAAAATTAACTTTCTGTGCTGCAGACTCTACTATAGCTCGTTCATTAATTATGAATCTCATCTCGCCATCTTATCGCAAATCGTACTGCTTAACGCATGAACAGCACTACCAACCGATGGTAAAACAATAAAGTGATAAAAAATATATTAAATACACGTCCAGGAGAAAATCGCTGGGTATCTTATTACATGCCATTCAAATACTTTTGCTCAGGTTAGGTATTTAAATTTACGTGCAAAAATACTGATGTTATTGTTGGAGATGAGATAAGAGTTTAGCCTTTGCTTTGAAAGTTTTTGACAAGTCACTTCAACTTGTGATTTGCGCAATAAATACGCAAAGTGAGTGCTTTGTTCCAACTTGGGAGTTACATGGCGTTGTAAAATATTTGAATGACGTCACAAATTAACGCCTCTGACATGATGCGTCTAGCAGCGGCAAACGTTTTACATTTTCGCCAGTGTCGTGTTTGTGTATAAGTCCCATGTCGGCGCGTTAATAGTCGCAATAAACGATGCCGGTTTTGCTATAATGCGTTTTATATGCGAATGGATATGACTAGACAATATAATGGTGACATTAACGATTCGCTATTCAACGCTTCAATGCTCCGTCGTTTCATCTGTTCATCTGTGAAAGTCAACGTGGCGTTAAAAACAACAGTTGCGTAGCTGGTGAGTTGGGTTATGTTTGAGTGCGCACTGCGCGGCAAGATGGCGGGGCGGCCATTAAAACAAAAGCGCGCGAAACTTTGATGTTTCATGCGGCGTGTGATGTGAAGCGTGCGAAACAATTAAATTGGGCGGTAACGACTTGCCGTCTAATTGCCGTTGGGCCCGTTGGTGTTTTATTGACTTTCGCTGGTATTGCGGGCGACCGCACATGAAGGCAAAGATGCCGAAACTCTCGTTTATCATCGCAAACTACAATTATAACATTACAACTAGCTGCCATCACAAATCGAGTAACTGAGTAGCTTCAGGTACAACATTATCATGACAAACAATGTCGCTCCCATGTTCGTGAAATGTGAAATGTCTCGAAATGACTATATTAGCAGAACGTATACGCCATTGTAATTTAGAATGTCATTGTGCTTGTAGTTATAATGTTACATTTTATGAGACACGTGCCTTTCGTGCCACCAGCGCCATTTTAGTGATGTGATGCGTTATGTTACAACCTACAACGTAACTTCAGGTAATGTGTTTGTTAATTACGCCACTAACTAGTTCTTTTTTATCAGGCAAAGTCCATCTAACAGTGATGAAGCATTATTTCAGTAATGTGAATGTTGACAATTTACTCCATTCAATTGTAATACCAATTCACCAATTGTTTTGATAATATTCGCATGTTTAAACACATTCTAGCTCATTCTTGTTCTGACATGATTTATGCGCGAAATATCAAATTTCAAAGCGCAGGCCGCCATGACACAGCGACGCGCCGCCATTGTGGTGCGTTAAAACCCATGTTCGGTCGCGCCACGCTTGACGCTCGGTTCGGTGAATTACCGAATTAACTGCGTCTCTTCGTCCCTCTTCTTTGCGGCCGTGGCCGCGCACGCACACGGTGCGAAAGTTTTTCACTGAAATTTCCACACGCTTAATCTTTAATCATTATGTACGCTTGTACACGCATACAATATGAATTATACGCGAGGTACCTTTGGCGCTGCTAATCGCCATAGGTGGCGCTGGGCGCGCTTAATATGCTTCTGTGCTTCTGCGCTTCAGTGCTTCACAATTGCCGAACGTCGGCGAAGTTTTCACGCCATTCCCATATCATATCAAAATGTATGCCTTTTGCTAAAGTTAGCAATTTTCAGAGCGTATACAACTTCTCGTTGGGTTTTGTCTTCGTGTTGGTATTGCAAATGCAGACAACCCTAGTCCGTTGAGAATCATTCTATTCTGTTGCGCTGTTGCAATTTTGTAATAATGCACTCCGTAATGTTTATTGGAATGCGAATGTGAATGCGAATGTGCATTCCCGCGCATAGTCGTAGTTGAGTATTAAGTACGTAACATTCGTTTCATTCATTTAGTTACGACTCCTAAGTGGCGCGTTTCGCGCTGTATAAAACAACGATGCCAAGATGCCTTGATGCCAAAATGGGCGGAGCACTGTGTGGCAATGCTGCCTCCCGGTACGGGAGATTCCTTTGCTTCACCTGGCTCTGGATGCTTAATGAGCATCCGCGTTTGTTCCACGTCGTTTGTGCTTTAATTGGCAATTCATGATGAGCGTTATTAAAATTGTTGCTATATCAACATCAACTATTGATAGACATAAGGTAACATAGATTTTAATATTGTACATATGTTCTAAATAATGTGTTAATAATATTTATCTTCTGTTGGATAGGAAGGAATTTTGTTATGGACTCTACACTTTTGACACTAACATATAAAAGAATTGTGTGTACAGATTTACGCTCACTAACATATGCCGAGCCCTGGCAACACTGCACTCCAGCTGCAACTCAAACGTGAACAGTCGATCTAATAGCAGAGTTCCAAGCGCCTCAAAAAATTTTAAACTTTGTTCTTAATTATTTAAGAAACCAGACAGTGAAAGTATTTCATTTTTTGAATGCGCATACATATTGCACATAGTTTTTCTATCGAACCGTTTTAGAATGATACCCCAAACAAATAAGATTTTCCTTTGTTAAGAATTACCTTTGTTAATACAGAAACTGTGATTTTTTTGCATTAAAACTTTTGTCTTAAAATGATTTAATGATTTAATGCTCTTGGGCGGTAAGAAAATAGTTCCATATCTTCATCGTTAGGTGGCGCGACTCCAGCAAGGCATTTCAGAGAGAAATAATTTCAAAGTATAATTTTATTTGTTCTTTTCAATGCTCATATTTTTATTTATTAAACTAGTAGTCATGAAAATAACGTTGTAAGATATAGTTGTCCAAATTGAATGTATGCAGCAACCATATTCAGATCACCCTGAATAAAGAACATTTACTTGTTACTTCTATTGTTGTTTTTTCTATGTATTTGGATGCATGCATGCATGAATGAGCAAACAATGATGCGTTTTTCAAATTTACATTCGTCTCTTCCGTCTCTTCACGTCGGAGCGCATCACCGTATTTATTTATGTATGTAATATCTCAGAATGCCGCGCGAAACGCAAACGAGATGGCGCGACACAATGCACACGCCGACGCACGTATAATGGAAGAATGGCAACGCCGGAAATAAGAGCAAACACACGCGACGCCGAAAATAAAAAAAATATATATGCCACCGTAGCAAACTAGCAAGTATCTCTGTCAACATGCACACATGATGTGCATGATGCATTGTAAATGGTAAAAGTAAAACCTTTCAAATGTATGCCACCGAAACACAGGGACAAGAGAGACGTACTTATTCTTTTCATCCTTTTATCATCGCAGTGTTGGAGAATGTAGAAACGACGGAATGAATACGGTCGAGCTTAGATCCTGTGGACATGTAGAATGGTAGAAAAGTGGAAAAGTGGCAAACGTACAAAACGCATCTGGAGTCTGGAGTATTGCTGTTGCAACCCCCAACATCCCAAGAAGCAGCTTCTGGCGCATGGTGCAACGACTTGACGCGTCTTCGCACTCTTACAATATGCATGCGCAAATCTCCTTATCGCCCGGCTCTTGAGTCTTGTGCGATCGTTCGGGGTGTGCGGGTTTGGCGTCGGCAGACGAAGAACGCCTATGAATATTAATGCTGTGCCTGCGCGGCGTTTTGTTCTTCGACTCTGGCGTAGATGGCGATGGCGCTTCATGCCGTTAACCGTTTTATGCGATACGGCGAAAAAAGTTGCCTACATCAGCAATAACTTAACCTAATTTCTAGTCTTGCGGAAATTGATCTTCTAACTTCTAGAAACTCTAGAGTGCATCGTTTGTTTACTTTGGGAATGGGAGATTTATCGGGTGTGATATGTTGGATCATGGGATGTTTAGACATATTTAATCAATTTCCTGGCAATTAATTCCGAAAATACTCAAATCCTACGCATTGTGTATTCGCTGTATCCGCTGCGTGGCTGCGACCCGCGTAAATCATTTCCTTCGTCTATTTAAGCCATAATTTACGATTAGCAGCGAAATTATGGGAAGTTATGAGGAGGCCTTTTTCTTTGTTAGGCTCTTCGGGGGTCATGTTTAATATGTAACTCATCGACATGCGTACATGCGTGCGAGTGTTTATTATTTGGGCTCGTCGGCACCAACGGGCCCCGCTTTGAGGTCTCAGGTCTCCGCAGACCCGAAGATGCGATGTTACCAAAGATCTTGACGCGCGACTTGCATGGGTGTGAGCGCGATAGTGAAGCGGTTAAGCATGTGAACAGTGTACAGTTCACGTTAATCGATTTCGGTTTGAATGTTTGACTTTCGGTTCGAGCAGATGTTTTACGTATTTACTTTGTTTCGCCTGCGCACTAAACGCTGTAAACAACATTATGCAGCTTACCCCCACCACGAGGAGTCGGAGGAGGCTTTTACTTGATGTAACTACTTCTTGTGCTAGCTTCCTTGTAACTACTAACGTACGCTTTATTTATGTGTCTCGCCTCATATGTTGACTCGATGACTGTTAACATGTGTGGATGTGTGCCGTGTGCGGTATGCGAAAGGGTTGACTCTTTGACGTCTTGGCGCTAGGCGCTTCGAGGAGACGGATTGGTATTTATTGCTTTTTAATGTTTAAACAATGCGTGCGTGCACGCTGCGCTTCATTTGCATAACGTTTTGTGTGCAGCAAAAACAAGCAAACACAACGCGCCTCACATGTTTATTGCTTAGGCCTTCCTCGGATGCTCCGCTGCTTGCTGCTCAAGGAGCTGTCTATGTTGGCGTTCCCATGAGACGATGAAATGCCACGGAATGTGATGTGATGTTGATGTGATGAGATGCGAAGGAAGCTTGGAGAATCCATAAAGAATCAATGAGTTTTGAATGATAAAGATAAGGAACGGGTCCAATATTGGTAATGCAATACAGGCACTACATTGAGAATCTATTAAATTCTGGTTCCTTCAAATCTTCACTCCCAACATAACTCTCTGCACATCTCCCCCATTTTCATCATCTTGGTCTTCCTCCTGTTTTCGATTCAACATCCACCTCGGGAACCTTTTCACTTACTTACAACATTCAAGACACAACCTTTACCATGTCTTCACTTTTATACAGCCGTCTTAACACTTCACACTTTACACGTTTCCTTCCTACGCTTGTGATGAGAGGCACAGGAAACTTGGAATATTCTAAGAGAATTAAAGAGTTTTGAATGTTAAAGATAAGGAATAGGTCCAATATTGGTATTGCAATATTAGTACTACTTTGAAAGTCAATTAAATTCTGGTACCGTCCAATCTTCACTCCCAACTTAACTCTCTGCACATCTCCCCTATCTTCAACACCTTGATCTTCGTCCCGTTTTCGAGTCAACATCCACCTCGGGAACCTTTTCACATACGCACAACACAGCTTTTAGATTGTAGATCACAGCTTTACATTGGCTTCAATCTTCACTCCTTGCATCTTTACACTTCACAACTCACATTTTACACTTTTCTTTCCTACGCTTGTGATGAAATTCACAGGAAACATGGAATATACTAAAATAATCAAAGAGTTTTGAATGTTAAAGATAAGGAATAGGTCCAATATTGGTATTGCAATATTGGTATTCAATTGAGAATATTGTTTCTCTGTAGATCTCCTCTTCACTATCTTCATCATCTTGGTCTTCTTCTTGTTTTCGCTTCAACATCAATCTCGTTAACCTTTTCAGTAACATACATACAACACCATTACAATGTCTTCCTTCTTAACTCCTTGCAGATATTACATTTCACAGTTTACACTTTTCCTTTCTAAGCTTGTGGAGAGATGCACAGGAAATTTGGAATATCCAAAAAGATTCCATGAGTTTTCAATGTTAAAGATAAGGAATAAGTCCAACATTGGAATTCGAATATTGGTACTACATTGAGAATCTATTAAATTCTGGTACATCTAATCTTCATTCCCAACTTAACTCTCTGCACATCTCCCCTATCTTCATCATCTTGATCTTCGTCCCGTTTTCGATTCAACATCCACCTCGGGAACCTTTTCCCTTACGCAACAACACACCTTTACAATGACTTCAATCTTCACTTCTTGCATCTTTACACTTCACAACTCACATTTTACACTTATCTTTCCTAAGCTTGTGATGAGATTCACAGGAAACATGGAATATACTAAAAGAATCAAAGAGTTTGGAATGTTAAAGATAAGGAATAGGTTCAATATTGGTATTGCAATATTGGTATTCAATTGAGAATCTGTTCCGGTACCTTCAATCGTCACTTATCCCAACTTGTTTCTCTTTTGACGTCTTAAATTCTCGTACCTTCCAATCGTCACTTTCCCAACTTGACTCTCTGCACATCTCCCTTATCTTCATAATCTTGGTCTTCTTCCTGTTTTCGATTCAACATCCACCTCGGTAACATTTTCATTTACGCACAACATACACAACCTTAACCATGTCTTTACTCCTATACAGCAGTCTTTACACCTCACACTTAACACTTTTCCTACCTACGCTTGGATGCTTCTCTGCTGCTTCTGCTGCTCCACATTCAGCAGAAGTCAGCTCAACTTTACCTGCATCAACCGACGAGCGTAAATATTTAACGAACATTATGCCCCAGCAACCCTGTGAACATGTAGCACATTATACGATACAACAGTTTTGCGTATCCCAACATACTCCAAATGAATTTTTCATAGCATGAATAGGTGCTAATTGTTAATGGGTACGTGGATGGATATTGTTTTGGTGTAGTCACTTGAGAACTGTAGACTGTAGATATCTATTTCATGTGGCATGTGGGTGCTTTTGAATTCGGAAAAATTAGGTGTGATGTGAGATATATGGAAGAGATAATCCAAATTTTCGCAAAGACCAATTATCGCTATCCTTCATCATAATACCGGATGGTTAATTAATTCGCCTGTAATTAGAATATTATAAATTAATTAATCGACCATCAACCCGATCGGTTCCTACGTGCTCTCCCTAACGCACATACCATTACAACCCTCACACTCTCTATGCTAAAACACTCACTAATTGATTAATCAATACTACACCTACGTATATTATCATTTACATATTATCCAAATACCTGGCATACAAGACCTTTAAAAGTATGTAAATGTTAACTGAATCCTAGATAGAACAATAGATATTCCGTTCTCTTTCATCTATTAATAGAAATAAAGCACACATTTGGTAACTGGTAATGTTGGTTGTTGGGTACTCAGGTCCCTAGATTTGGTAACCTCATGTTGCGTCATGTACCCAACTGAAACACAATGTCTGGTATTATCTATAGAACAATCGCACAGATAGAGGCACAAACTCTGATCCATCTGGGGTGAGTCCTTAGTGCTGGTGTGAGGTAAGTAAGCAAATCTGGAGTCGATGGGTGGAGGGACGTGGAAGGTTGCCTACTGGAGTTTCCAACTGTTGTAGTATTAGTGTGCTTGGTAGTGCTACACTCTCGCTGGGTGCTGGTGGGTTTAAATCGGGTCGAATTCGACGCGAATATGGGTCGTGCTTGGAGCCTTGTGCGTCGTGCGTCGGATGACACAACAATGGATATCGAGGTGACGTGTAAGTGTGGCATATTGTTGCATTGGGGTCTCGAGTACCTTCCCCCACTCCCAAAGAGTGTGTGCTAAAGCACCAGGAACTGACACACGAGTGAAGGAGAGAGGATTGAGATTTCAGAGTATACTATAGGATGAAGGATGAAATGAGGATATAGGTCTAGGAAGTATAGGAAGTAGGAAAGCATGAGGGATGGGAGATGAAGGATCTGGATGTGGATCTGGATGTAGATGTGGAAGTTGATGCATGGATTAAACCGTCTGCAATTATAATATGCGGAAGTAAAATGCCTGTTTTCGTTACTGTATCGTTTACTTTGTTAATATTAATACTAAGCACACATATTTAATATTTAAAAACTAAACTCCAGTATTAAAGGGAATGTTATGTAATAAAAAAAAATATTTTTAAAGGTCATAAATTTTATATGACTTTCCCGAGTGAGTCTCATTAAAATATAAAATGCAACCTCATAAAGTAAAATTTCGAAAAGAAATAACATCGAAAAATGTTATTTTTAACTTGTTTGAAATTTTCTCCTAAAAAAAATAATGAATGATGTTTAGCGTTATAATTTTCATCCTCGCACTCGTAATTCAACCCCGCGCTAGAATATTTATTTTCAGCACTGAATTTTACTAAATTTTTAATTTGAGCTTTTCGTTAAAAGCTGCTGCATTGAAACTGCAATTTTTGTTTTTGTTAAAATTATTGTTTCGCGCTGTAACGCATCGTTTTTCACCCTCTGCGTTGGAAGGGTGCAATTTTTTATTGCCTGGCCGGGTCTACATTTTCCGATATAAATTAATTTAAAACTTTTTTTGATGGCCCGTTTCATAATTCGCTGGACTCGCGATTCGCAATGAACAGGCACACGTTTTTTCATTTACGTCCCTCATTTTAAATATTACAGCGTATAAAAGTGCGCTGTGCTATAATAAATGTAAAATTTATGTTCGCAACAACGATTTTGAAATTTAAAAAAGACTTTGCCCTCAAAAATAATGCAGTACCAAAAACAAAACACAGCACAACTAAACAAACACTGTTTGGCTGAAAGGGTGAAGAATAAAAGACAAAAGGTATAAAACTACGCAAGAGTATTCTCAATATTGTGAACATTATTCAAAACGCTAGTTCTGTTTGTTCGTTTACGTTACAACTGCATGTCAATAATATACTTGATGTAAAGTCGAATTAATAATTAATTTACTAGCGCAGTTTGTGTTCAATAATGGGCATAATGAAAGTAACAATATTAAATTACATATAAATCCACTTGAATAATACCTAAATGCGGGCTAATATTCGAATTGTTCGGCGTGAATTTAATTATTTACGATGAATGACAGAAAATCGTTAGAAAATATTTTTCATTTATTTAAAACAATACCAGTGGAAAAATATAACGCTCATAAATAAAAGCAAATTTTATATGTAATTGAATGCATTTTTCATTAACAGGATTTACGACTTTGGAAAGTAATAAAATATCAATCATCAATCATATTCACTGACAATTTTTTTAAAAATTGAATTGCGTCATATCGTTGTCATATGATTTAATTAAACTAAACGTGTGGTAAAACTTGGTCACGCATTGAATTTTAATGTCACATTCAAGACGTATTTCTTTTAGTTTGAAGTTTGAAAGTACATCAAACATTCATTGAAAATCGAAGGCATTGGGAATCAATGAGAATTGTGTGCAAATGTAAGTGTAGCAATCGACGGGTGTGTTGAAAACTTCATGATTACAGTTGTGTCGTACTTTTTAATTGCATAGCCTCGTTCCATGTGATTCCATGTCACAATCAGAGTAGAAGCGGACAAAGTTGAGTTTTCTTACTCTTCATAATACACCAGATGTTCGGAAACTTCGGACTTACGAGTCATTTTAAAATTATGTATTAAAATATTCAAGTTTTTTATGAAGTCCAAAGTTCAACTCATCATTCCGAAATATTTATGTTATGTAGCTGCTCGTTTGAATACCTACTTTTCGTTTCGATTGCCCGCCCGACCACGCGTTCTATCAAATATTATCGAAGAGCGCACATTTCATATAAATTTGAGAGATTTGTTGCGCATCGATAAAGGTCAAGATGTCAACGTGGTTAAATAATTCGTGCGCTATAATGCTTTACACATTAAAGCGGCGACATTATGACAGCAATGACATGAAATTTATGCTCGAAAAACACCTGACTTGAGAGGCGGGCAAAAAGAATATGAAACAGTGCCGATTATTATGTGAATATAAAGTGAGACTACGGTTGACGCATAAAATTGCATTTTTATTGAGGCGTCTTCTTAATTTACACAGAAATCGCTTCTTTAAAACTGAAAGTTTGACAAATTGATTGGGCATTAGATATAAATCGAAAACAATGGACGGGCGCTAGTTGTTGATTGCCTATCTTCTTCTAATTCCTTTGTAACTCTTTATTTTTACTGTCTTGGCAGTACATTAGTGCAGATTTTTTTTATTAAAAAAATACTTTCCGTTACTATGACAAAATAATTGAATGCGTTTTTAAGGGAACTGACGTTTGTTATGACACGAGAAAAATGAATGTGACCTACCGTTACTCACTATTGGCGCGAAATTTGAAATATTGAGAATTGCACGTTTATACGAAATACGCTTCATATTTCCCCTGATCCTTGGTTTGTTCTTCATTTTCTTCACAGTGATAGTTGTCAGGTGGCAGTAACCGCGACAGTTCACTAAAGCTATAGAATATAAAAAAACGCAAAATTACGGTCGTGCTTAATGCACAGCCAACCTATGGTTTTTTCTTACAATGACGATTTTTTCTAACCTCAGAGCCGATTTCGAAAAAAACATTATTAATTTTAAATTGAGGTATTTTCACAAATGAAAGTGATACTGATTAATTTTAGATTATGTTTATACTAATGAGCCAAATGTGCGTTGAAGTAAACTTGTTCATGTGAGTTGTATCAAGTTTAAGCCGTAAACCATAGAAAATTAAACACTTAAACACTCGTAATAAACACCAGATACAAGAGACAAGCCCTTGACATTGAACATGCTGAACATCCTGAAGATAACCAACTCAGCACCCAACAGTTTTTTGTGGTGCTGAAACTTGCAGACTAAACAGATAACTTTCAGCGTCGTGCAAGCGATTACCACAACATTGACGAGCACACTAAATAAACACCAACCCACTCGTTAATAATCCCATAATAATTTAGTGCGCTTAAAATTAACAAAATGCCAAATTTAATTAAACTTGGCAGTGAAACAAAAATTAGTGTGCAATAATGTCAAGTTTTATTAATGTTTCCATTGTTTCGTTTAACTGCTCAACCATTTCAACTCTTCAGGCGATTTCTATTTTTGGCCTTCCATAATTATTCCCAGATTTTTTTCGGAAGGTCTTCAATCATGTGGAAAATGTTTGGTGCGGCGAAAAGTCGAAAACTGAAGCATAACCGAAAGAAATATTATTGATGATGATGATAATGTTAATGCTGATATTAATGCTAATGCTTGATGTTTATGCAGCAAAAAAATATTCCGAAAATACCCATACATAACGATCATAATCGTACGCTATAGAATTTACACCTACGCACATTTTAATGATGAGTTTTCCTAATTGCGCAAGCAATAAAAGCATTAGGTATGAAAACATATGTTTTTGCATGATTGGCGACAGCGAAAAAACTCGTGTGTAGTTTAGTAGATTAGATTTAGCATTGAAATTTACTGCTCAGCCGAGCTGCTTAATTGTGAATCTAATTAATGCTCAAACCTGTTTACAACGCTTCGACGGTGGTGATTTATTGTTATCGGAGGAAATCTTGTTTTTAATTAATTACCGCTGAGAGGTACTGCGACCGACTAAGCAACTAAACGAAAGTCGATGGTAATAAATACAGCATCAAACTTACATAACTAATAAAATGTCACGAAAATCACTTAATTTTTTTTATTGCAAATTTAGCACAATTTCGGTTAGTAGAACCATCTGCAAATCTTGCCGGTTATTAGTGCCAAAGTGAATCGGGTCTGTTCGTTAATTGATCCAAAATGAGCGGTCCCGATGTGGCTCTATTAAGCGAAATCTAACGTAAATGTGTTTCAGTTATTATTATCATGTGTGTTGGTGTGTTTCGTGTTGGGCCGGCTGCTTGGCGCGGAAAACGTAAATATTTAGCCAGTAAACACATTCGCGCAATTCATGCAAATGAATTTTCCGCGCCAAACGTTTAAATTAAAAATTCCCACACGCTTGGTGCTCGCGGGCGCACAAACCAGGACAAACGAAAAACGCATGCTATACATCATCAGCTCAGCTCCTTTTCGGTTTTGTTGAATTTGTACATTTTTGTTATGCGCCGAAGATGCAGCAGCGGCTTTTAATTAATTAGATTGCTCGAGGCGAAACGCTGCTCAACACCAAACAAACAACCAAACAAACAAGTTCAACATTTCAACGCTTAATACGCACCACACGCAGGGTGTTATTAATTATGTGCTAATTGAAAAACTATCTCAATCCTAAGCGCGCGATGATCAGATTGTGATCGCAAATTAGTTACTGGTTGATTGAGGCGATAATTCGATCACGATTTATTTAAATTCCTAGAGTTGTGTAAAGGCCACACAGATTTGATGATAATGATTGCATGCATGATGCAAATGAGTAATGTTTTAGTACAGTCATCGTCTCTTTTTTGGGCGGGCATGAGGGGGAAATTATTGAAAACAAATTGGTTTTCGTGATGTTTCCGTGACACGTACGCCTGCATGGCATTCGACACCCACGCCGCGAGCTAAGAGCACATAATGGCGCTCAGGCTGCGTGCGCGCCAACCCAAGACTGACAAATCGAGTGAAATTAATTATGTCTATCTACCTGCGCGATCGCGCGATCCACGGCGATATTGTGCGATGATGTTCGGTGAAGGCATCGGAGCGCGCCGCGTCGGCCTGATTGCGGCGGAGATTGAGGAGCGCGTTGCGTAATCAGCCACGAAACACGAACCGGATGGGATCGACGGCGGCGCTGAGGTAAAATACACATTTTTGTGCTGTACCGCCGAGCGAGCGGCGCAGGTGTTGAAAGTTATTAATTTTATTAAATTGGCAGCTGAAAACAAGATGAGCTAGAGAATTTCTGCTTTTATGTTTTATCTTTGAAGGTTTGAAGGGTGTTTAGGAGGTGTTCAGTGTGATTGTGAAAGGTGGATGTAACCTTCAATTATAGGTAATTTAATTCGCACTTTGGTGATCTGCATATCATTAATGTTAGTTTGTATGGTATCTATGTTATAACGTTTTTATAAAATATTAATACTTTATGTTAACATTGAACTTTGACCATAGATTACACAATGTTATAATCATATTATTTTTAAC
>JARJDQ010020326.1:0-18766 GCA_030264215.1 Geostiba sp. GC000077
TGTTACAGTCAAAGTGTACATTCAGTAGAAGTGTACATTGATAGGTTAATGTAGCATAAACTTGCTAATTTGAATAGTAAAAGTCTGCGTAACGACGAAATGAACGCATTTATTGAATACATGAAGGGTTCATGTACAGTCAAAGTAGTTAGAAAGGTTAGACCTTTGATAGAGATTTAACAGATCAAAATCCGGCATTCTTTTTTTGTTGGGAGCGGAGAAAGCATCATATCAATTATTTGCATTTTTGCTTGCGCTACAATACAACGCGGCGTCAATTTCTGTGAGAATGCGGTAACATTGACTAGTCAATGCATACATTGACGGCAATGTACACTTTGACTGTAACATACATATATTAATTCCACCAAGTAGAGAATTTATGCTGCAGTGGTATTTTACGATTTTTTTGAAGCATCCTTAATGACTATTTTACTGCATCAATCCCATGTTTCTGATTTATTTGTAGGAAAACTATTTTCTCGATATTCTAATCTATTCAAGATCATTATTGACTATTATCTTTCTGTATTATTTATAGTTTGAAAAGTACACATCCATTAAGGCGCATATAAAATATAAAATCCCGGTTTCTGCGTAGTCACTTGTGTTCGTTCTTATAAAGAAGAACCATCTATTACCCTCCAATAATGAAGAAGACAATCAACACTCAAAAGTATTTGTTCAGTCTAAGAATATATGAAAAATTGTATCTGCCAAATGACAATCTTCTCAGAAATATGTATACTGATGACAGTGATGGTCATTCTTGTAACGATAATAACATATTTTGGGAATATTGGTTATATACTCCATCACTATCAACAAGAAGCAGCTCCATTCGTAGGCGTATAGTTCAATTTTTCTTTTCTTTTTTCCATACCAATGGCTACAAAATGAGACCTATGGTATTTTATTCTTGTGCATGGGATGGAGATGTACAGAGTGCGAAATTCCTTGCTATTATGAACTTAAATACACATCATGGACTCTTCATTCCCTTAGGTGATTATTCAGTATACACAAATGAATTTGTTCTATCCGTAAGTATACTAACGAATTGATATTGACAATTCATTACAGATTATTAAGTTTGCATACTCTGTTGTTATGTTATACATTAATTCCACTAGGTAGAACCGTTGTAGAACATTTATGCAGGATTTCGGTTTTGTTGTGCTTTTGAAGTTAATGTTAGAGATATATTGTATTCTTGGAATCAACCCAATTGTTCACTTGTCCAGCTTGCACCGGGCTACAGCGAAGACTGAATGAAATGGGTGAAGGGGGCAGCTTCCATAATACAAACGTGTTCAATACCAACAGTTACAGCTGAATTAGTCCTCTCTTATGTATCTCTTCTCTATCCCCCTGTCTGTTTCTTTGATTGTTGATGTAGATTGTGAAATTGAAGTAAATAATTTAAAAACTAGAAAATATTATATCACCAATGAGATCTCTTTTACCAACATGATGTTTTGTATTCCTTGTATTACTTCGTGTCTTATCATCTCATCCCCATCTTTTATCATGTGAACACTCACAATGATCAACGATCATTATGATGACAATCATAATAAATTATTTATAACTTTTGAAACTAATCATGTCATAGAAAATCAATTCTATGACATAAAACTCCCAAAAGTACCAAAAAATTTTTATTTAATTTCGGACGAATAGGATAGCGAGATGTAGAATAGTTGCAAGCGTTTTTGGTTTGGTTTGGTTTGCGGACTCGAGTGCAATCCGAAGGCGGCTAGGGAGCGGAGCCTCCTAGTAATAAATAAGAAACCATAGATTATATTATTTATTCAAAAATGTAATTTTATATAGAACAATAAAAGGAACAGAACAGAATTTCCAATATTTGTAAATAATTTATAATAATCGCCTCAGTGCTCGACGACGCTTTGACGATCGAATCGAATTGCTTTGGCATTGTGAATTTTAACTTTGCGGCATCACACTCACTAACCGCCTAAGATATGTTAACATCCAAGAGTAATCCTTCAGAGGACTTCCACAAAAAATAGTTCACCCTTCACTCTGTATTCTATTACTTTTTAGAACTAATATATCCCGTCACAATAGAGTAGGCAAACTTGAAAATCTAAAAGAACTTGACGAAATCAATCAATAAATTATTTAGACGTCAGAATACTTACACCTAGAACAAATTCATTTGTATAAGCCGAATAATCACCCAAAGATAGGATTAGTGCATGATGTGTGTTTAAGTTCATTATAGAGAGGAATTTGACACTCTGCACATCTCCATCCCATGCACAAGAGTAAAACACCATATGTCTCATTCGTTCACCCTGTATGATGAAAACGCAGAAAAATCAAAGCAACAATAAATTTACAAATAGGCACTTACAAGACTTGTAACCCGTTCGCCAATCCATCCTAAAAGAAAAGTGCCTGAAATATAAATGACGAGATGTACAATTGAAATGAAGTCAATGGCCTGAAAGATAATGAATTAATCAGTTCCAGCAATCCGATAGAAAACCATAATACATTACATCCAACTGTGCTATTAATATTAGGGCAAGCAACATGCCAGTTATCGCAACTTGACCCAAAAAGGGCCATTTGTATATTTTCATTGTTTCTACCCAAATTCTAAAAGTTGATGTTTCATTAATAAAGCCAAATTATCCGCCCTTCAAATTTATCTCCACAAGTGGAATGGAGACATCATTAATAGCGTTGTCCAGTATATGTTGTTCTTCAACCGCTTCTACCATGATGAAACAGATTGGAGTAGAACTCATAGGGTATAAATTTCAAACAAAAGTGTAACTATTCATGAAGAACTACATATATTTTGTCAGCATAGAAATTGACAACCCTATTGTCGTCATCATTCCACTTAAGGAATGGATAGGGATACCAATGACATATTGGTAAAGTGAAGAATTTGAAGAGCAGAATATCGGATGGGCTGATAATGCTATATCACACTTTGTCAAATGATGGTTACACTGGTTACTTACCTTATCATATACAAATGTTGTTCATGCGCTCTTTTAAGGTAATGATATCGTGTAGCTTTGATGAGCGTACATTTAGCTTCTTCTAAGGTTAATGCGAACTTGCATACGCAGACATCTATATATTGAAGAACCAAGAGCAACAAACCGATCGCAGTAAGCGAACACCTTACTAAGTATACAAACAATAGCATTGACATGGTATTGTACCAAGTGCGATAAAAACCATCCAGGTCGATTAAGAAAAAGTACTGAAATCAGGTATGATTGTGACCGAGATAACCACGAAGTATATTTGGTAATTTACGCTTGGCATAATATAACCGCACGAATATCGATGCATATTATGATCGCAACTTTGCAGTTCTGCAATGAGTATTGGAATTGTAGTAAAAGTCATACTCATAATATCCAGGAATATTTCCACCTTGTTGGCCAACTTATACATATTTCGTACTCTAGTGCTTTGTACGCTAACATACGGATTTACATCAATGAGATGACATATCTCAATTATGGACTGCTTTGATATGATCACTGAACTCCAAACTATAGCACCCTGTGTAACTGAAAGCAGCAGCGATAAATTCAAAGACAAGTCTACAAATGTAGCTGTTCCTCGTTGATGCTGATGCATTAAATACCCAATATTCCCCAAATATATTATTGACAAAGTAATAATGACGATGGCTTTCATCAGTACATTTCTGCGATAATTGTCATTCGGCCAAACAAATTTCTCATATAATCTAAGACTGATCAAATACTTTTGTGATCTAAATGCCTTCGTCATGCTTATAGAATATTGTTAGTGTTTGGCAAAGCTATCAGAAACTAAAACAGAAAACGGATCTTTTACCTTACCTTGGCCTGAAAACGCAAATACATTATTAAATAGCATATTAGTGTTCAATATTTGTGAATATTTTATTATGATATTGTAATAATGATAGTTGATCATTACTTTAATCCTTTTCTTTCTTTGTCCCTCTCTCTCTATCTCTCTCTCGCTCACTCTCTTCTCTCATATCGAACACACGAAAATAGCGCTTTTGCAGACCATCATTCAGGAACATATAAAAACAAAAAGACAATCTAGATTAAGAATACCTTCTATTATTATGCATCTGTACCAAGTAAGAAGGAAAATAGGAACTATAATGGTCAATTACTGGATAAGTGGATAATCTATAAAACGCTTTAGGTTTTTATAATAATAGAGTATGTTTGGAGTTATCTTATTTTGTGCTATATCAATTCATCTATCTATATTGGTTGTGTGAGAGAAAATATTTAAAAACATCATTTTCTTCGGATGGATATGCTTTTTTTATCTAGTTATGAAATCAGTTATTGCATTATATCAGCTTTAAAGAAGAAGCTCCTATTTAAAAAGAAATCCCTATTGGTATCGTCGTGGCTAATGTTTGGGTGCATACTGTTTGGCGACAATTCTTACTTCCCTCAAGTGCATTAGGATTAAAACTAGACGAACGAATATTTTTAGATTATACATAAAAACAAAAAACACAGTAAAAATGTAAGGGCTTAATCACATGGAGAGACGCAAGTTACACAAAGATTTGAGTTTCATCGTGTGTATTTTCTATTTTGTGCCTTACATGTCATATGTGTGTAGAAATTTTCTTCTGACAAAAATTTCTTTTAAATATTTATTACAAGCTTTTAGCAAGACGTGGCAAGACACAATATGCAATGAAACAATCACAACAATCACATAGATACAAGTTCATCTTTGCTACGATTACAAAAACAATTACTAATGTATAAATATCACAATATCAAGCACAGATTTAAAAAAAAAAGTTAGTTACAAATTCAGCGTGCACAGCAGCTGCTGGCCGGTGGCTGTAATCAGCTTCTTAATCTGATTAGCGTGCATCGTCTCCTTACACAGCGTAATATACGGATCATAATTCTGAATCTCATTGAGTATGTCAACATTTTCCTCGTTATCATCAAGCGTGCAAGAACCACCAACAACATCTGCAGTAACACTTTCCAATATATAGCTGGTAGAATAATCCATGTGCTGCGGGAAGACGCTGATTAAACTCTCCAAATTCATGGTAACAGCGACATAGGTCAAAATATCCTTCAACAGCTTCTTGTAATAAGCACAAGCGCGATTTTGCGCTAGCGTATCAACATGCGAAACGCTCAAGATGCGCTGTTGAATCGTCGCGATGAGCATCTTCCACTCATCGGGCTTGGTAAAGACATCTTTGGCATACTGCAGGATGCACTGAGGACATTCCGCAGCAAGTAGAAGAATGCCATCGTTCACGGACATGATACACAGTTGCAGGGCAAGCCTTCCACGCAAATGCTCATTTAACCCGAGAAACGTGTTCATTTCAAGGAGCACTTGATTCGGGACAGTGCGACTGCACAATAGCGCCTGAAGCTTCTTCAAGGGGACATCAGCTTTGTCGTTTCTCATATTTTTATGGCGCTCACCTTCTGGGGTTTGCAATGCAGCGAACGGAGGCATTTTGTTCAAGTATTCATGCCTCCGGTTCAAAAACAAATGCATTTCTTTACTGCTAACAAACTCACCGTGAGTGTGACTGGTACTGACAACAGTTGCAACAATCCCACCAGCGCAAAGAAACTGCAGCTGACTCAAATACGACCGCACCAAGAGTTTCATCCCCTCATGAGTGCTGCGATCGTAAACAACCTGTCCAGCTTCGTGTTTCGCAAAGTAACACCGAAAATAATGCTCGAGAAGTGTCTGTAGAACCTGCCCGTAGTGCGAGGCATCCGAACTCGACGGCATGTGCTCCAGAAAGATCTTCAGGAGCTTCCCCAGGGAAATAGTCTTATGCTCGATGAGTGAGGCGAAGACCCCAGCGAGGAGTTCGGCGCGCTGCGTTGCCAGCAGCGTCGCAAACTCCGAAAACGAATAATTCGTACCCTTCGTCCCCATGAGCTCAAAGAGCAACTCCCAGTTCCCCAACAACATCTCCCTTAATCCCATTGGATTCATCTCATCAAGATATTGCTTTGCATGCGGAACGTTCCCCTTGAGAATGTGCAAGATAACCAGCGCCATCTTCCTGTCATCGGCAGCGGGCACCGTGTGATTGCTCAGAATGTGAATGAGGTTATCCGTGCCGTAATCTCGTAGAAGCGGTACACGTAGTATGAGCATAGGCAACTCGTCATAGTCGTGTTGCTCGAAGAGCGTTAACACTGCCTCGGATAACTTGGCTTTGTTGCCTTCTATCGCGGTTCCCGAATCGGCTAGCAACGACAGCCCACCGTGCGTTGCTTGCCCCCCATGCGGTATCAACATAACCTTTAAATAGCAGATCAACCCCTGCATATTCCTACAGTTCGCCTGTTCCTGCAGCACACGCACCCGCTTGATTACCTCGTGCACATTGATTCCAGCGTATCTGTAATAAGCAGCCGCCATTTTGTATTCCTTTTCATCACGTGACATGATGTAATGATCCGCTAGCAACGCGCAACTCTGTTTGTACGCTTCAATCGCGTCCAGGACACTGGGGTCGCTTCGATTTGGCTTTGCCCGTTTGACATTCACCTCGTCCATGTGCCATTTGTACAGCATCAAGGTCGAGCGCAGAATCATATGCGCCTCGGACATGAGATGACAATACGTTGAGGACGAAGTTAAGCGATGTGAATTCGCAACAATCGCGATGTCATTAAAAATTACCTTGGGCGTTGGCAGTTCCAACGAGTACAAAGTCCAAGTGGACGTTGTCGAGCTGCTAGTGGAAGAGCTACAGGAATGCGTTGGTGATGCCTCAGCATTTGCCAACAGCACAAGATGGCTGTTACTCAACAATACCTGTTCAATGCCAATAAAAGGCCTCAACCCTACCAAGCACACCGACTCTGTCACCGGTGGACAGGTATTATCACCATCGCACTGTAAACTTTGACATACCCTGTGAGCTAACCTCAAAGTATAGCTCTCCAGGCCAGTTTCAGTTAACGCATGCAGAAAGTGATCTTCGAGAACAATTTTGAAGACTGGCGCTGTAAACGGATACACTGTGATGCAATTATCGACTGATAACCCAAAACCTGGCGAGTCAATGAATTGATACATGAAGCCCTCCTGTTGTGTGGCAACCAAACATGCAATGCTATGAAGATTCGTACTGTAAGCGCTTCCAAATAGTCTTCCGGCCAATGACACGGCAACTGGCTTCTTTCGATTGACAGCTTCGTCAATGTACAAGGGCTTCAACACCATCATCTTGAACTCTTCATTCACGATCTTTTGCGTGTTATCGATCACGATGGGCTTTAACTTGAGCTGTATCAAGTTCTCAATGTGATACCCACTCAAAAGTGAGGCGTCACTCAAAGTAGAAGGCTTCAAGATGGCGGTGATGTCCTTGTCGGAGTAGGTAAATGGGCTGTGGCGATGCACCGCGCTGTTTTCACGCATTATCGTCGGCAGGTTGATGGTAATACTGCTGCTGTTGCTGTTGCAGGTACTGCTGTGCGCTAGGCGTGTTTCGGCTTCGAGCAGTTTCTTAAAGTCGATTGTTTCATCTTCAGAAACTGTAAAAAACAAAAATTAGAAAAAAGTAAAGGCTTTGTCACATGTTGACACTTTTCATGTTGCATGGGATTTGAGTATCACCATGTGTGCAAGGCCTTACATGTCGGTAATATCGGTACGGTCTGTAATGTCGGTAAGATAGAAACCTTACATTTGAAACTTTCATTCAAGTCGTTTTCCTGTGCAACAAACATCACACTTTCCCGTAGTAGAAATAACTTAAAATTACAAAAAAGTAAAGGCGTCGTCACATGCTGAAACTTTTTCATGTTGCATGGGATTTGAGTATCACCATGTGTGCAAGGCCTTACTATGTCGGTAATATCGGTAAGGTCTGTAATGTCGGTAAGGTCGGCAAGATAGAAAACTTAAATTTAACTTTCATTCAAGTTGTTTTCCTGTGCAACAAACATCACACTTTCCCGTAGTAGAAATAACTTAAAATTACAAAAAAGTAAAGGCTTGAAACTTTTTCATGTTGCATGGAATTTGAGTATCACCCTGTGTGCAATGCCTTATAATGTCGGTAATATCGGTACGGTCTGTAATGTCGGTAAGGTCGATAATGTCGGTAAAGTCGGTAAGATAGAAAACTTACATTTAAAACTTTCATTCAAGTCGTTTTCCTGTGCAACATCACACTTTCCAGTAGTAGAAACAACTTTCATGAGGTGCATCGAGTCGATGCTTGCACATGCGATGTAGTTTTCTGCGATGTTAATCTGTCGCGGTTTGAACGTTACCTCGATGTACAGAGGCGCCTCCTCAAAGTCGATGAATTTCTGCTTGGAAATGTCGTGGGTTTTTGTGGCGAATGCATAAATGGTGAGGATTTTCTCCGATGCGATTAGAATATTACCAGATACCTATTAGAACGAAATTATCGAGTTACAGTCACAATGTGTGTCATTGGTTAAATTTTATTGCTGTATTGCTGAGTAATACCAACCTGACACACATTGATAAGGTGTGGATTCCACTTGACTGGAATCTCAATCATTTCCAGACTACCCAATTCACTTTGATTGGTGGTTGGTGTAACTCGGCCAGCAATGCGCGCCCTCATCGGCTGCACCATGCCGCATTCCGTTGCGCCTAAACTCGCCCCAGAATGATTCATCTTTGACTGTTGCAGAGCTGCAACTGAGTCCCAGTTGATGTACACTCGGGCAAAGTTTAGCTCGCGATTTTGCCGGTTGAACTTTGACTCCAGCGTTGCTACATAATCCCCTGTGCATGTAAACCCCACAATTATTCATGTATCTTGAAAATTACCCAAAATAAACTTGCCATTGGTACAGTGGCAGATTTGTGCAACTTCATCGACAGTAGGAAAACTAAAGAGTACATCACCATCTAGATGCAAGTCTCGCACCTCGACGCTGTGGTTTGATAGCGCGAGGAGGAGGCGATCAGGTGGCGCAACTGTTGACGCCGTCGGCTGCTCCACAGTGAGCACCTGCTGATTTGTGAAATGATGCACTGATATCACCCGAACCATTTTGCTGCTCTTCAAGCTCTTCAATTGACTTTAAAAGTGAAACTGCTGCGTCTGCATTGTCTGAAAGTTGATATAAATAGGTATGACATAAGCCGGAACACGCCTGTAGGGTTTGGTGCCGCCGGCACTGGCGGTTTACTACAATAAAGGAAAGTAAATGCAACCGCCCCCAATGTAACCTACTTTTCAGCTTCCAGGTATTGATTAAATCTTATTAAATTAATGTGAAGCACACCTGCACAGGCAATGCTAAGCGCAGCGTCAGCACTGTACCTTTGCTGCAATTTCACTCATTAATTGATGTTAATCCATGATCTTAATTGTATCGTTTTTGTTTAATATCATAATAAATTTTTATGCAAGGCGCGACTGAAGGCTATATCGGGCTATTCAAAAGAGCGCCACGTATAGATGGCGCTGGCCCACCGAGAACTTTAATGCCTTGTTCATGTCACTGTGTTTATTTTACCTGTTTAAACCTAGAGAAAGTCGCCAGACCGTGATGTTAATTTATGAAAGTTTAATTTATGCAATACAAACTATCGGAAATTATCTCAATCACTTTTTTATTCATATTTTCAATAAAAATGTATTGACATATCCTTTGCATCACCTTTGCATGAACCCAACATTATCCTAGTAGAGTTTGAACAGCGCCATCTGTTTTCAAAGAATTGACTCACATCACATAACCTTAATATTTCATGTCGATGGATTTCATGTGTTTCAAGTTGAATAAAAAGCAAAAATGGATAAAATAATGGATACATCACCAGGTAAATTCAGGCCAAGGCAAACGCACATCATATACCAACAATTGCCGAGTCAAATCTATGGAAAACCTGTAAAAAATCCCGAAACAAAATTACTGGACATTGTCGCCAGTGATATGCGCCCGATGGATTTTCAAAAGGCCAAACCTGATTTGGTTTATCGTATGTTTACTCAGCTTAGAAATCCACCAAAAAAGGTAAGGCAAACATTTTTCTGTCTAAAAATTATTGTCCTAAATCCTAATATAGGATTTCTTCATAGCGAAAGCAGCGGCGAGGCAAAAAATATCTAAGCAGAAAAGTGCGCAAAGAAAACAACTTGGATCGCCTGCCGAAAACCGGCTGGAATTACGAATCGTTGCAGGAAATGCGCAACATGTGGATGGGTTACATGCGCCAGTGCTTGTCCTGTAGCTCAGTCACAGGCTACACAGCACCAGAAGTTACAGAAAATAATTACGCCCATTTTCATAGCATTTTGGCAAAAGTGGAACTGACTGGTGCAAATATCCTGGTGCAAAAGTCGAAAAATCCGTCGTGCGTCGGTATTGAAGGGACCATCGTCCTGGAAACACAGCAAACGTTTCAAGTGGTGACACCTAGGAATGAATTAAAAAGTAAGTTGTTCCACAAAAGTGATTCATTTGTTTTAAACAATGTTTTCTTGTAGTTTTGCTGAAGGACGCGTCAGTCTTTGTTTTTCGTTTTTCGCATATAGAATTTACCATTTACGGGCAGTCGTTGCTGACGCGGCCGCACGAACGGTGCGTGAAGAAGTTGAAGTCTTTCATTAAATTGGATTTGTAAGATTGTTAGCATGTAAAATAATTTTCGATATTATTGCTCTATGTGGCGCCCTCTGTACTCCCACGATTCCACATGGAACTAATCCCACTGCAATACAGCCAACATAAGAAGCGCAGTGAAATTCCCCTAGGAAAAATCACTAGATCTAGTTGTCTAGAAAATACCGCAAGTCCGCAACCACATCGGGCATCGCGTTTCGCCTGCATGTGCATGTTTATAGTTTATCATTACAACACATTACAATTTCAAATAGACGCCTGATAACGGCATACACGAGCGCGGATGACTCATACGGAAGGCATGCGTGCGGTGCAATAAACGCGGAAATTGGAATATTTGGATATTATTCGCTGTGTGTCCGGGTGTGATCGGCGAAGACCGGGAGGTGTCTTCGGTGTGTCGGGTTCGTTGTGCGTTGCTGGTTGCTGTGTTCCTGTGCTGTGTGTTCATGGTTTGTGCTCAATGGCGGCGATCGCGAGCCCGCCGCGGCTGTGAGGGCCCCTGGCGAATGCAAATATAGTCAAAATTCGCCCTGCCGAAGGGGCGCGCACGATGCGGCACTGAACGACGCCGTGTGATGTCGCAATGTTTCGCTTTCTGAGCGGACGCAAGCCGCGCAACGGCGACCACCACGTCAACAGCCGCCAGCAGCTCAAAGGGGGCGGCAAGGCGTACAACAAGCATCTGATCCTCTGCCGCGTGATCCTCCTCGACGGCACCGATCTCTCCGTCGAACTATCTGTAAGCAAACTCGCAACGTTATTTACTTCAACTTTTCAACAAACACCTGTTGCTTCATCCCTTATTTGTTATTTCTTACATTATTACTATCAACCCTCCATAACAACGCCTGCAATACACGCAACTCAATATACACCAGCTACAGGTGCTTTGGTTGGACACACTACTTTTTCTTCAGCCACAAGGTTTACAATTAATTGCGCGTTTCACGTGGAAATCGGCGGAAATTAGGTCAGAAGTTTAAGCACATTGCTGTTTTTACATAATATTGCGAAAAGACAATGGAGAAACAGTAATGCTTCCCTGGTTCCCACAATAAGGAGCATTTCTCATAACCATTACCCATCAGTCACTCACCTGTTATGCATGCATGGTGCTTGGTGCATATTTAACGCTGATTGTCACATTGTTCTAGAAAAAAGCAGAAGCACGCGATCTATATGAACAGGTCTTTTATTCACTGGACCTCATTGAGAAGGACTACTTTGGGCTGCAGTTTACCGATGCCAATCACGTGAAACACTGGCTGGATCCAACGAAATCAATTAAGAAACAAATTAAAAGTGAGTGACAACACAACACTTAAGTTGTAATCAAAATTTTAAACACTAAATATTTGCTTTTCTCTCTAAACATACTTTGTGTCTGTCTGTCTAGTCGGTCCTCCTTATACACTCCGACTTAAAGTTAAGTTCTACTCATCCGAGCCGAATAATTTGAGGGAAGAGCTTACACGCTATCAGTTTTTCCTGCAGCTGAAGCAGGATATTCTTGATGGGCGCTTAGAGTGTCCGCATACGACTGCTGTGGAGTTATCAGCATTAGCACTACAATGTAAGTTGTTTAACATTACCATTAACATGTTTATTTAACATTATCATTAACTTTTTTTAAATATTAGGCCCATAACTTTTTTATAACAAAAAATGGTTAAAATTTTTTTTTGATATTTTCTGTATCATGTTAAGTTAACATTAACATTTTTTTAAAGAATTAATCCCATAATATAAAAAAAAAAGTATCGATATATGTTCTGTTAATTTAATATTAACATTTTTTAAAAAGAATATGCTCATAACCTTTTTTTATAACAAGAAATGGTTGAAATATTATTTTTTGTTTTTTTTTTATTATGTTAATTTAACATTAACATTTAAAAAAAGAATAAACCCATAGCTTTTCTATGACAAAAAAGTTCAATTCTTTTTTTTTTTTGTATTGATATATGTTATGTTAATTTACCATTCATATTTTTTAAAGAATACACCCATAACTTTTTTTATAAAAAAAAATTGAATTTTTGAATTATTTTTTGTATTGATATAATGTTATGTTACTTTAACATTAACATTTTCTAAAGATGGGCCTATTCTTTTTTTTATAAAAAATAATTCTTGTTTTTTTGTATTTATATGTTAATTTAACGGTAACTTTAACATTAACACTAACACTCACATTTATTTTAAAGAATAGGCCCATAACTATTTTATAACAAAAAATGGTTGAAATTGTATTTTTTGTTATTTTTTGTATTATGTTAATTTAAGATTAACATTTTTTTAAAGAATAGGCCCATAATTATTATTTCTTCTTTAAAAAAAAGTTAAATTCTTGAATTACTTTTTGTATTAAGATAAAGTTAAGAGTGAATTTGTTTCTAGCTGAACTAGGCGATTACGATGAGGGTCAACACACGGCAGCGACAGTGTCGGAGTTCCACTTCGTGCCGAATCAGACCGAAGAGATGGAGATCGAGGTGCTGGACGAGTTTAAAAAGTGTCGGGGATTAACCCCCGCGCAGGCCGAGATCGCCTACCTGAACAAAGTGAAGTGGCTGGAGATGTACGGCGTGGACATGCACATCGTCCTCGGCAAGGACGGCATGGAATATCGGCTAGGCCTAACGCCCACCGGCATCCTGGTGTTCGAAAACAACCAGAAGATCGGGCTGTTCTTCTGGCCGAAGATCGGCAAGCTGAACTTCAAGAAGAAGAAGCTCACGCTGGTGGTGGTGGAGGACGACGACGCCGGTCGCGAGCAGGAGCACACCTTTGTCTTTCGGCTGCACAACGAGAAGGCGTGCAAGCACCTGTGGAAGTGCGCCGTGGAGCATCACGGCTTCTTTCGGCTGCAGGCGCCGGTGAAGGGGCCGAACGCGCGGCAGAACTTCTTCCGCATGGGGTCGCGCTTCCGCTACTCGGGGCGCACGGAGTATCAGAGCACGCATCAGAATCGCGCACGGCGAACGGTGCAGCTGGAGCGCCGCCCCAGTCAGCGGTATGGTAAGCGGCAGAGTCATGTGTTGCGGGAGAAGCTGCGGGAGCGCGAGGTGCAGCCGGAGCGCGAGGTGGTGGCGGCTGGTGCGGCGGTTGCTAGTTCCAGTCGGTGCAGTCAGCGCTCGGTGCGGTCCAATGCGACGACGACGACGACGGGGGAGCATTCGGAGCCGTTGTACTGCAGGGTGAACGAGGGTAATGAGTGCGCTAAGAGTTTGACGCCTACTGGCTCGACCAGGCAGAATTCCATTAGGTCTGGGGGCGGTGCGCCGCCTATCAGTCCTACTCCTTCTAATGCCGACAGTCAGCTTGATGTATTGCTCAAGAGTCTCGCTAAGGAGACGCTGAGTGGAATACAGATTCAGCGGGATGAGGCTAGGAATGTTCAGAATGACGGTGAGTTTCCAACTGTTGTTATAACTGTTGCAACATCTGTTATAACTGTTACAACTGTTGTTATAGTTGTTATAACTCTTGTTATTAACTATTGCTATAGGTGTTATAACTGTTACAAATGTTGTTACAACTGTTGTTATAGTTGTTATAACTGTTTCAATAGATGCTACAGCAGGTGTTATAGTTGTTATAGTTGTTATAACAGTTATAACTGTTACAACTGTTGTTATAATTGTTATAACAGTTGTTGTAGTTGTTATAACTCTTGTTATTGTTGTTATAACTGTTACAACAGGTTGTTACAACTGTTGTTATAGTTGTTATATCTGTTGCAACAGCTGTTATAACTGTTACAACTAACGTTATAGTTGTTATAACTGTTACAAATGTTGTTACAACTGTTGTTATAGTTGTTATAACTGTTTCAATATATGCTACAGCAGGTGCTATAGTTGTTAAAGCTGTTATAACTGTTACCACAAGTGTTTTAATTGTTACAAATATTGTTACAACTGTTGTAACAGCTGTTATAACTGTTTCAATAGATGCTACAGCAGGTGTTATAGTTGTTATAGTTGTTGTAGTTGTTATAACTCTTGTTATAGTTGTTATAACTGTTATAACTGTTACCACAAGTGTTATAATTGTTACCAATGTTGTTATAGTTGTTATAATCGTTGCAGCTGTTGTTATTGTTGTTATAACTGTTACAACAGGTGTTACAACTGTTGTTATAGTTGTTAAAACAGTTGATGTAGTTTTTTATAACTTTTATAACTGTTGCAACGGTTGTTATAGTAGTTATAACAGTTGTTGTAGTTGTTATAGGTGTTATAGTTGTTATAAGAGTTGTTAGAAGTGTTATTACATGTGTTTCATTTAGCAGGTGACTTGGATTCGATCAAAAGCCTACCGCAGGAGATACCGAACAACATCAACAAGTACACTGCATCGACGGCGAAGCCCCTATCACCCAGCCAGCTTAAGTGCAACATTCTGAAGGCGAAGGCCGAGGAGGAGCAACAGCCACCAGCGACGAAGCTCACCAATCAGATGTTTGTGGCGGCGGCGAGCCAGGAAGAAGCGCTGACATCCATGAATGCCGCTCCTACATTCATTTCAGTTGTAAGTACTTGCACCACCATCCACAACTTTACTCACCTAGTTGTTGTGCTTACTTTTCCTACCTGTGTTGTTGTGTGCATTGTGCCCAAAGTAATGTTGTAATTGTAACGCTTTGCTTTGCGCTGTTGCTTGCTGCGTGTTTATCGAAGGGCGGTGATAAGCTGACGCTGGCCGTGTGTGGCGCCACGACGCCAACAACCCCAACGACACCGACCAGTACCAGCAGCACTCAGAACCAGGTACCAGCGCAACCGCAACCACAACGCAGCGCAACGCCAGTCACTGTTACTTACTTCGGACAGTCCGACGCGGGGAAACTCGAGCGCGTCATGCTTAATGGCCCCGACAAGTCGCTCAGCCTACCGTCCAGCACCGCCGACGTCGAGGACTTGCTCTCCTTCGACGATGAGGAGAAACCCGATGCGAAAAACAACAATCCCTTTGCTGGATTGGACACGAACCCATTTGGGAATCCTTTCCTCGGTGGTAATCCTTTTAGGAGCGAGCATGATGAAGAGAATCATAATCATGAGGAAGAGTTGCAGAACATGCAGACCGAAGACAATAAGGTACCTTGCAGAAGAGCTTTTTACAACCAAGCATGCTTTTTATGTCTTTTTGGTTAATTGTTGTAATGTAGAAATGTGCAGATGTGCAGTGATTTATCCTTAGAATCCCGTGCTTTTCTAGAATGAAGATGCAGATGCACCAGATGCAACAAATAATAATGTACGTGGAAAAGACGACGAGGATGATGCACCGTCGAATGGAAATAGGAATGGGTGCAATGGGGTGAAGGTGACGCCAGCGCTGAGCAGCTTGTCGCCGTGGCTGGTGCAGGATATCGTCACGCCGAAGATGCACACGCAGAGCGAGGCGTCCATCGTGCGCAAGTCCGTCATCACCACGCAGCTGTAACGCGGCGCCGTCTGGGCGCCATCTTGTCCTTGGTGTGAAGCTGTTAACCTTGTTAGCATGTTTCGTTTCATTCCTCTCCCAAAACGTGCATATTTATATTGATGGGGAGCCCAATCTACTTTTGCGCTTGTATGTGATAAGCAATTTGCATCCGCTAAACCTAAACCTAACCCTGAAGCCCTTGAAGCCCTGAAACGTCAATTTTAGAACTATTTATATTTATAGCGACGATTTAGTGAAGCCGAGAGTTTTTATAGCATATTTTAAAGATGGTATTTTATATATTTTACATTTTTTCGCTTGTGTGTTACACGATAGCTTTGTATACTGCAAACGTGGGCGTTCGGAAAATGCGCGCATTCCACACCTCACTCTGAGATAGCTGCAGCCACGACCAAGACCGTGCCATTCGTACTTAATTCCCAGATACCCACCCGCCAGCGCGCCAGCAAAACAATTCTTACCTGACCGACTGTATTCTCATGATCGAGTGCCTTACGAATGTGGCCGACACTTCCGTCCCGTGTTTTTAATGACTTTAGACATGCAAATATAAAGTACAATTGGAAAATTGCTCTGCGAACCGAACCCTGAAACGCCTGAAACTTTCCAAAGTCGACCATTTTGTAAATAAACTTTGTTGTTGGTGCAAGCCTGGGTGCAACCAAAACGCATATAGCGATGCAAATTTAAAACTGCGCATGCGCAGAAGACACTAAAGTTTACAAAAAAGCTACTGTACACATGTGCTTTCTGTATGGGGTGTATACTTGGTTGCCTATGTTACCATCGTACATTGTCTCCATGTTCTACATAATTTCCACTCGCTTTAACTTCTTTGGAATGTGACAAAGTTTTTAAAATGTTGCGGAACTTTTTTGCAAAGTTTACTGGGCCCCATGGGTAGTTTTTTTATGGTAAATACTGAGCTAGGTCAGACATTGTTTTTGGTGCAAGGCTGGTTGCAACCAAAATGCATACCAACAGTAGCGGCGCAGAAAACACTAATGCATACTAAAATTTACGGAAAAAAGCTACTGTACACGTGTGCTTTGAGTATTTGGTGTATATTTGGTTGCCTATGTTACCAACGCACATTTTATCCATGTTTTACATAATTTTCACTCGCTTAACCTTCCTTGGAAGGTGACAAAGTTTTTAAAATGTTGCGGAACTTTTTTGCTAAGTTTACTGGGCACGGAGGACAGTTTTTAATTGTCAATACTGGGCTGGGTCAGCACTTGTGCAAAAGATATGCGGGTCATTCCAAATGGGCGAATATACGTCACATAAAAGGTGTCAAAGATGTACAGCGAGGGGCATTATTTACTCGATTGGGTGCAAAAGTGAAGATTGCTATACAAGGTAATCATTTACATGCATTTACATGCAAAAATACATAATGTGAAGTTGGAGGACTGCAAGAAGATATTTCTTAACTACTAAGATGTATATTAATGCGAAATATTGTAGAAGGTGGATCAGCTGATCCAAAAATGAATTTGAAACTGGAACAAGTCCTTGAACAGGCAAGAAGAGCAAATATGCCCAGTGCCACTATACAGAGCATTATTAAGAGTGCAACTACCAAAGGCCCTTGCAAATCATACCAGTTAGAAATCAAGTAATTTTTCAAAAGTCAACTAAAGCGAAGCAAAGTGATGTTTTGTTCTGATTTTCTTTTTTTATTGTTTACAGAGGTCCAGGAAGTTGTATGATCCTCGTGGACGTCTTCACGGAAAATTTAACACATGTCAAGAACTTGGTTAGCACAATCATGAAGAAACACAAGTATTATACTTATTTATTCCTATGTATACTTAAGTTAAGTTTATTTTTTGTTAAATGTTAATTGCTTCATAATTCTGATGCAGATCAAAATATTCCGATGGCGGTGCGCGTCACCTCTTCGAGCAGAAGGGCATCATCGAGGCGCAGCGCCCAGCCGACCTGGACGAAGCTGCAGCGCTAGAAAAAGCTACGGATGATGCGATTGAATGCGGCGCTGAGGATGTAACGCTTGCAGAGGACCTTCTTGAGTTCCATTGCGCCGCTGGCAGCCTGCGGAATGTCTGCACGCAGCTGGAGCAGCGCTACACCGTGACGAGCGCGAGCGTGGAGTACATTCCGCTGAAGGGGCAGGAGCTCGATGAGGAGGACATGGAGTCCTGTGCGCGAATGCTCGATAAACTTGAGGCGATGCCCGAAGTGGTTCAAACTTATAATAATATCGTCTAGGTCTAAATCTCTAGATTTACTTCTAGTAGCTAATTTAATCAAATTATACATTATGTACAGCTTGCTTATAAAATCATGGAAAATATTATATAGCGTGTTCTTTTAAGTTGTAGGCCGTGATTGCTGCCGGGCCGGGGTGCATTTTAAAGAGCGTCTTCTTGGATATCCGTTGTTTGTGGATTCAAATAGCCAAGAAGACGCTCTTCAAGATGCACTAGGTCCCGACCCCCCCAGGGCTAGGGAAATGCCCTAAAATAAATTTTACAATTTTGATGAGTGTTTTCATTATTTTGACGATATGCGACGGAAAATCCTATATATTCTCCGAACGCGTGTTCCTTTTCAAACTTTCTTTGCTTTTTTGATAGCCAAGAAGACGCTCTTTAAAATGCACCCCGGCCCAATCTCACCAGGGCCCC
>JARJDQ010020351.1:0-13048 GCA_030264215.1 Geostiba sp. GC000077
CTCTTTGTCTCTGCACACAGCAAAAGTAACTTAAAATTGTAGCACGCGTTTAGGAAATATGAACGCGTTTCCAAAGGGTTTTTCACAAATTTTGAAAAATGCTCAAATTTGAAAGCATATTTGGGGCACTTGCCGCCTCCCGAGGAAGTGGCATTGGAATGCAAATTAAAGAGCGCATCTTTGGCTCTGCACACAGCAAAAGGAACTTCAAATTGAAGCAGGCGTTTTGGAAATATGAGAGATTTTTCCACGCACGACATAAACTATACAACGATCGGTATTGTTGACTGCTGGCAGAATCCCTATGATCAGATAATCGTGTTTTTTGGAACTTGTATGCGATGCAGTCCAGGTACACATTTTATAACTTGTCATGATAACTTGTGTTGGAGTAGTCGTTGATTGAGAGTTAGGTGGATGTCGTAGGCGATACTGTTCAGGTGCCCCTCACGGTGATGCTCACTGGCTACCGAAGAAGTTGGCGCGATAGAGTTTGGGGCAATTGTTTTCAGCTTGACGTCACGTTGTTAAATCAGACGAAATACACTGCGTTTTCTATCTTAGCCATATTCCCCCACTACTCTTTATGTAAAAGCAATAATAAAACATTCTCAAAACGCGTTCCAATTTGTGCAGGCTTTTGCAAATGTCTTGGGAAATCGATGACGATGGTGTCCAGGTGTCCTTCTCGGTGATGCTTACTTGACTTCACGATGTTGAATCACTTGAGCACACTAGCACTTGTTTTCAGCTTGACTTCAAGTTGTCGAGTTGAAAGAAATACCTTGCGTTTTATACCTTACTCAAAGTTCCCTCACTTTTCATTAACATAAAAATAATTGATCTTAAAATTATAAAAATAATAAGTGAAGAGTTCTATTTGAGGAGTTTAGACGTGCGGGGGAGGTGTTGAGGTGTTTGAAGGGTTGGCGGTGTTGGCAGTGTTGGCGGTGGAGCCAGGATTGGCAGTCTCCTACTACTTCAGTAATCTTAGTAATGTCAGTTCCATTGTCTGAATCGACATTGAATTTGCTAATATTTCCTATACGAGCGTTTAAATCCTCCACCAAATCAGAATGAAAGCTTGAATGCATTCGCACTGCACATCTATGTTGAACATATCACTGCGAAAACCCCGGGCAGCCGTTTTCGTTTCCATTTACGGAGTCCACCCTCCCATTCAATTAGGTAGAATGCTTGCATCATACTCGAACGTTCAGCGCGTAGGAAAATACGTTTGCATTTCCTTTTCCCAGTCATTTCGCCAACGCCGTGTTCCGCTCTTGTTAGCATCAACCGGTCAGTACCATCCACAGCTATATTAAGGGTATTAGAGGCCCGACCGGTTAAAAATCAGAGATACCTTTCATCTGCCGGAAAATCCAACATTCACCATTTCAATTTCAACATGCAGACTGAACCAATCGTAAGGTAAATTAACCTAATTATCTAAAATCTACAACTTGAATCTTTGCATTTTTGCAAGTTCAAATTCAAATATTCGAATTTGAAGAAGTAATACCATGATGTTAAGTGTATTTTTTATCGTAATGTGTGGAATGGGGCAAATTGTGAATATCCATTAGTCTCGCTTCTCGTCAATGTTCCTCGTCATCGAGACGTAATGAATGTTATTGCCTCCTCGATCAATCACTTCCATAAATCGCTGCCGCGGTTTTTTTAACGCATTATTTTCGTAATGCCAGCCGCACAAGTTCGCAAAGATTTAATTCGTGTCGTTCTGGTTATTGAGTGCAAAAAAGTTTGCAACATAATTCATCATCTTGTTGAGTTGATCAAATCTTCTATAAATACTGAAAATCACAGGGAGAATTCTTGAACTTATATTTGATGTGTTGGATTTTTATGTGAATTTACTAAAATGATAAAAATTTCGTAGTGTGAATGAAAAATGTAAATTTATGCGCGACACCTCGGTTAGTAGCAAACAAGTTAATGACCATATAAAATTCCGCGTTTGAAATATAAATTTCAATACCAATATGGTATATTCTATTGTGCCTTTGACGTTTCGACATTGCTGCGGCGCGAATATTTATGTCTATTGCGTGCACCCCAAACCGCCCACATTGTATTTTTATACCATTGCAAGTAGCTATAGTTCATGCACAGATTGCGTTTGGCTATTTATATTTGGGCTCTGGAATAGAATAGAACAGGCAAATAAGAAAAGTTTAAATCGATTTTTCATGCACACCATACGCGCGCTGCTTGTGGGTGTTGTACCGTATGCTCCGCCAAATCAAATTGACAACTACCAACTGCCAACTTTGTCGCGCGGGACAACAATGCCATAATGGTTTTGGTGCATGCGAAACGAACGTGGCGTTTCTTTTATTTCCACCCACCTTCTATGCAGGGGCATATTTATGCGGTTGCAGGAAAATGTTGATGTGCTTGGCGTGGTTTAATTGTGTGTTTACATACTGCTTGTTTCTTTCTGCGCTGATCCTGTATGTTTGGGCTATTAGGCGTTATTGTGTAGTGTGTGTGCTAAGGGGGTGGCGCGTTGTTCTCGGAATCGACAGGCCCGCGAACGTATGAAAACATGCAATACTCTCGATAATAATAGGTGGCGGCGAGGACGGCAGCTACGGCGGCGGCAAAATGCACTTGTGTACGTCGGCCGCAAATCACATGAAATTATACAAAATATTGTGTGTAAAAGTGAAAGAACCTGAAACAGCGCTCAAATTAGCCGTAATTATTATCGTCGGCATCGATCTGCGAATAAAAGTATACCACTCGAAACATTACCTCATACGCCCTGTCAATGCACTAAAACTTTTATCGCCAATCCACAAACTAGAAGCAATAAAACGTTTTGATCCCAAATTTTAAATTATACCTTCTGCTGAATCCATTTTATTGCCAGTTGTTCCAAACGTTAGTTAAGTTAACCATAGTTAGCAACTTTTTCGGAGCAGAAAAATAAATTCTTAAAAAACAGATTCGATGATTGTTCCCAAACCACTGGACCCAATTGAATTTTCTCTTCGGTGCCAGAGGGTGCCGTTCACGCCCGCCGGTGTATTCCCATTTTCTCCCGAACGATACCCCCAAGGGAAATGCAGATTACGGCAAAACACGTCAAAAAGTAGGCTCTATCATTGTGGAAATTTTCAACCCTGTAACTTTTGGAGTGTCCTAAATATCCCAATTTCTAACATTGTATGTTTTACTTTTTCACCCAGTGTACGAAAACGGAAGAACCTATAGGGTTGAAATTTTTCACAATGATGGAGCATACTTTTCGACGGGTTTTGTCGTCATCTGCATTTCCCTCGGGTGCATCGTTCAGGAGAAAACGGGAATAAACTAGTGGGGTTGAAAGGCACCCTATGGCGGCCGCACAAAAACAGTTTACAAGACGGATTTTTATCAACAAGAATCCGAAGAGAAAATCACCGAATCAGTATTTTGAGTTTTGTATTTATCTGTTCCGCCAAAGTACCTATACGCGTACGGACTTGTTTCATTTACTTGGAGACATAGTCTTGCAGTTTCTTATGGGAAATGCATTGATCTATGTACGAAGATAAATGAAAAGCACTGTATATTTTATAATGTACGAGAAGCGATAGAAAGAGCGGAACTGTAGTTTGTGCGGTGTAGCGCACCATTGATTTTTGCCAAGCTTATGAGCACCGCCAAGAAGTCCTTGTTGCGCCAGTCAATACGGAAATTTCTATGAACTATTTAGAATGCGACGATAGCAAACCACCTTGCCATTCCGCGTATTTACCAGCCTGGTAAGCAAAATATCCTAAAAACACACAAGTATGTTTCCGTTCTCAAGCTTCTACTTGAGGCAAGCAAGCATGCAACTGAACTTTGTAATTGTAATTTCTGCACAATTTAAACATTTTCAATAACGCGATGCATTCGAAGTATTTCCTTCGTTTGCAAATTGGCTTTCATCGACAAGCTTAGCGATTTTAATCGAAGGATATTCTTGTAGTTTGCAAAGCCCAACTTTAGTAAATGTCATTTAAAAATTCCAAGCATAATATTGTACAAAAGCTGTTAACGTACATGCGATTTTAACTTAAATACCAATTAGATTATTTAGTAATTTTTAACTTTGCACAAAAAACATAGCAGAAGTTTAAAAAAGTGCTGTAACTGCCGAAAAGTACTCTTAATTTCCTACAGATCCACCAATGTAACTGCACCTCCTGTGCAAGAGAAAGAGGAGTTACGAGGTTTTCGGCGATTGGAAAAGGGTTGTCTTATCACGTTGATCTTAAATACTTTTTAATGCTATTCGCTCTTTAAAATTGCTGCACTTGCAGCAGCAGTTAGACTTGGAGTCGTAGGGCCAAAGACAATTATCCCTGCATTCGGAGTCGTTTTATTTAATTCACGTCAGGACGAATAAAAGAAGAATAAAATTGGCTGTTTTCTGTTGAATTGCTGATCGCTGATTATGTGCAATGCGTGAATTAATTTATCGCTTCAATTTGCGCAGCATATGCAGTAAATCACGATTGTGATTCAGTAATTTAGAGCTCATGTTGTTCATGGTCGCGCTCGCAGGACACACAGGACACGCGTGCGGCAGAGACAATGCTTCTCGGCTCGGTTATAATATGTGAAATGGCGTCGGACATAATTTCCTGTGCGCCGCTATATATTTCGGTCCTTCAGGATGTACGAATGCTGGATGCTGATAGTCGCCGCCGCCGCCGCCGCCGCCGGTGCGATACGCCCGACTTAACAAAATTCATATTTTCGCTGCGTACGCACCGATTTTTTGCGCATTGCCAGGCATGATGTCCAGCCACGAATCATGAATGTCCTGGCGTCACGGTTCAATGCGCTTTAATCGAAAAATTGAATTAGTCGGCTGGCAGGAAGTGTCACAGAGCGACGCGACGCCCAGTAACGTCAAGAAGCGGAGCTGTGCTTCCGGGAAATGCAATTAAATAATTTTCCTCCATTTTTGTGGTCGACACGAAGTGTGTACAAGTTAGCTGGAAAATTTTTGCGTTTGTAAATGATGTGCATGTTTAAACTTCTAAATACTCAGGACTGTACTTAAATACTCTAACACTCTTATACACTGCAGACAAATAAAGAAAGTCCTGATCTGATCCGTTGTTCAAAAGTGCATTGAACGAAGTAAAAAAAGTGTTGAGAAACTTCAGCTCGCAGTGTCTGCTGTGAAATCATAATGGCGACTCATTAGCGATAATTGAACATTCACGAAAACCAGCGGCGTGTTGACGGACGCTGCCGAACAATTATAAAGTTATCAATTCGAGCGCACAATTTGCCCGCGTCTTCTCTGCGTGCTAATTAGGTGTTTCTTCATAACGTGCTCTTCATAACGTCATAAATCCAGCTGGCGTTAAATTATTTTCAAACATAAATGAAAAGCGCCTTCGAACTAAAAAATAATAAATAAAAATAGAGTCTTGTGCGTGGCTAAGCATTAATGCAAGAGTCTGGAAGATAGTATGGTTTAGATCGTGTCGTCCTGCGAGATTAAGGCCATCGCACACCTTTTCGCCAAAATCTGCTCCTTGTTAATGCCATTGTCAGGCGTGATTGGCCGACGCGTAGGTCGCGTGACACCGTCACTCTTTGGACACGAGACCATTACTTTTCGCGCGCCGCGTCGGCTCAATGTGGATCAGACACTTGCAGACTGCAGGATTTACCTGCCGACGGCGACGTCGCGCTTTATTGCTTTTCGAGCAAATCTCCCGCCATGAAGGTTATTTGTTTTAATTGGGCTTAGTTGCAAACTCCGAAACACGAAAGTTGAGGAATGAGGAATGACCTCATTGACAATTAGCCAAGGATCCAAGCAGCCAAGATGCAATCAATCTGTTTCACTTTAAAAGCGAGGTATTTGTTGCGCTCGTGCGCTGGGCGTGAAAAGTGCCAGGTGGTGGAACTTAATAAAGTAAAGGAAAACCCGCCAGCTGGTGGGCTAACGTGGCAAATATTTGCTCATAATTAAAATGGATGAAGTCGCACCAAACTAGTACTGCCAGTTTACTCTGCGCATGCAGCCATTTTATTTACAACCAACTTTATTAATCACTGAACCGATTCGATAGGTAATTCTTTATCGTACATCATCATCGGGTTTTCTCTAATTGGCGCAAAAAAGTTCAACCTTTTTAACCCCTTACATTCGGTTAAAAACCTAACTTTTTTCTGGACTCGCCTCGACTTGTAGATCTTTTCCTCCGGGTACAAGTATTTGGACGCTTGAAGAAAACGAACAAAATTCCCGGGTCTTTATTCATCGAAGTTAGAAATTTACGAATGTATGACGCAGAGGCGTGCACGACGGGCGCGGTGCATTTATAATAACGAGAAAACTTCGCGGCAAAATTTTGAAAAGTTCTCTAATGCCGCATAAAAACCAGTCTATAACCTCACGTGCTGCCATCCAGTCCTCGAACGATGTCGACGTCGAACGGCGACGCGACGTCCCTTCAATAGCAAGTGGCGATTCGTGTCGTGCCAGCCAAATGGCAAGGAATTCGGCTATTAAAATGCTACAAGAATGTAATTAGCAACCTGCGCGTTGCCGTTGCCTAAATACACCACCAGCATAATTACCATTGGAGCTTGCCAAAGTTTTCATGATGGTATCAAACAATTGACGGAACGCAAAAACGGGACTTAAGATATTTCAGATATTAAAGATGTTAAATATTTCATTCCAATTTGTGGCGTTTAATATTTTATAGTCGTATCGCTAAATGTAGAATAAACGAGTCCCGAAAGAAAATTAATTTACTTTATCGGTGGCGCAGTCACATAATTCCCGAAAACTGCCGTAGTTTTCAACTTTACCAATATCTAACCACAGGGAGCTAACATTCATTACTGTATAGAATAAAATATGAATACTTTCTGAAAAACATATAATTCTGTCAATCGGATAAAATGTTCACTGCAGCACCGCTTCGTATTTAATGGTAGACTTGAAATCTCTCAAGCTGACACTCTACGATAATTTATCACTCCGCGAGAAAGTCGAGGATAGCATTAATTGAATACAACCGCCATTAGAGGCATTTGTCGGATATCATTGCCAATTACTCGTGTATGTATACAAAGCAGTTTATACCAATACAAAGCAGGATTTATTGTGTTGGATTGGGTTGCACATCTAGGGTGGGGTGCATTATTAATGCGCGTTTAAGAATTGATCGAGGTGTCATGTTTGTTCTGTCCGTGCCCACTAATGTTCCAGTTACACCTTGGTTACACCTAGACGATATAGTGGACATTGGAGGAGTGTTATGTCCATTTCGGTTTGTTTGATCGAAATTCCAACGTGAGCATGTTTTAGACGCGCGGAATTTGCTTGAGGAAACTGATAGTGTTGGTGTGGGCGTAGGAGGAAGGCTGCGGATCCGGAAGTATTGCGGCTAAACGACTGATTGAATACCGCAGGACCGCTATTTAATATTGCACGCGGACGCTGAGCGGATTTGCTGCTCCATGCATATAGACGTCCCTTCGGGGCATTAGCTAGACATTAGCATTATGGCAAAGTTGTGTGCGCTGGAAAGCAGCTGAAGACCTCTGAACCCGCGCGCCTGCACTAAACTCCGCCGGTAACATCAAACCCTGGCTGTAACTAACCTTACTGCTCTGCGGCTCGGTTGCCCTGTTGATGGAAGCCCGATTTTCGGAGAGCAACATCACAAAGCACCCTGGGCGCACCTTCGGTGGGCATTGTTTGCGTTTCAATTTCAATGCCGCGCGCCAATTAGTTGCTGATTTATGAATATTGTTTTCGAATGAAATTGCTTTGCAGCCGACGCTGCAATCGTCGCATGCATTTTCGGGGAAAATTTCAATTTCAGCCAAAATGCGTCGGTGTGTTGGGTGTCGACGTGCGGGCTAGTTTGGGTATGATTTATGCGGAATTTCGGCGCATGGGGTTGTAGCAGCAGTGAATTGAAATTTTCAGCTTTTCGGCGGCGGCAAAGGCTTAAGACCCGGTGCGCGTCCGCGCGACGCGTTGGGGGAGCAAGAAGGGGTGAGAGTCGCACGACCGCGCCAATATGTACATGTTTAGGCTACATTAATGTCGCCGCGCAGCCAGAGGTATCATTAAGACGAATGGCGTGTAACCGAAAATCACGAACGTATAATGCCAGAATATTTAAGGTCCCCTTCTGGCGCTTGTGGGAGGGTAACGATCCGCCAGCACGAGTCGTGCGCCACACATCAACGATATCCAGTGGTGGTTGCTATTGAATCCCGAAATAACTATATTCCGACATTCCAATCCATGCCAACGGATCTTTATAGGACATTCTGTATACAAATACACAGCGCAAAGAAACTATTATTTGCATGCTGTTTTTGCGCTGCTCTATTTTTCCATTTCTATGATTGTGAAGGAGCCGGTCACAAAGCCATCAATTTTGGAAAAAACACCAACTCCTCTTATGTCGAAGGACCGTGTTTGCGCCCGCAGCCGGCGAGCGCCGCATTGTTGTTGAACAACTTTTCGAAAAGTACACACCATCGCACCCTGAAATCTTGCGCACGCACACGTGCTGGCACAGTATGTAAATACAGTTTTATTGCCGCCGCATTAGTTTGATATCGAACGCGCCGACACTCATTAGCCTCCGGACAAATTATATGCTCACGGTCCACTCGCTGACCGGTTATGATAACGGTCACGAATCTAACCCGGCAGAGTTCAAATTGAAGCGTCCCTTCCTTCGTGCGCGTCGAAAGGTATATGTTTATTGACATATGAAAACTTTTCTAATTACAACTTCGGCATCAGCATCAGGTCTGCAGTTTTACCTTCGATTTCCGCACATACCCTGTGCACCTGTACGCGCACCGAGTATGAGGGTAGTTTTTCATTTTGTGCCAGAGCTGCTAATCGCTTCCCAACCACCGCCGCCGCCGCGGGACTGCCGTTTAGGGTGTTTATTTCGCAAAGGGCACTTTGCTCCACAAACACCGAGCGCGATGTCATAAATCAAAGCACCACGTGCAGTCAAGGAGGTAAAATGAGAGTACACTTACATTGGAGGTAATTACTTTAAGTCGAAATCAATTTACAACTGCTTCAACAATAACATTAAAGCAAACTTGAAATTCTGGAATCCTTTATATTTAAGAATTTTAATCAAACATTTTTAATTGCAGGCATTGCAGCATGTTTATTATTCCGAGAAACAAAACAAAAAATAGTGGACAATGAGAAACCAAGAGTACGGAAATTAAATATACGAAATATCGTCGAGAAAATCCACTTTCCAGACGGCAGTTTTCTCCACAAAGAGAGCGCTCGAAACGACAGGACAACAGTCGCAAAACCCGTAACGACTTGCAGCTGAATTCTAGCGCCATCAGACGTCCATAATGTTAATTAAATTCAGTCATGCATAAAACCACTCTTCTGCATACATTTTTAAATAACATTTTTACAAAATCCAAGAAATATAGAAACATGTTTAGTCAAAAATTTACTTGATGCGTATCTTGAAATAGTATAATTCGCGTCCTTTCCCCTAGGAGAAATTACACGATAAAATGTCTTTGATAACACGTGTAATGTCAGCGTTAATGTGGTATAATTCTAGCTAATTGAAAAAATAACGCATTCCCCGTCGGTCAACCAACATGCAACCGAATGCACATACACATTTCTTGTAGCATTTCTTGTACAAAGTGTAAAAGTGATTCATCCCCTTGCTGAATGTATTGTACAAATCTAAGACACAGGCCAAAAAATTCACATTAAATGTCACTTTTCTTTTCGTCCGCGCAATTTTCCCCCATGGCGTTCCATGACACTCTGACACGCTTTATTTTACGTTTTCGTATAAACATTTAGACACACATTCGTCGGTCCGAATCCGGCGCCATCAGAGTTTACGTCTCTTTACATCTCCGGACGCGACGAGCGAAACAGCAACCAAGGATGAAGATGAGGATAAAACAAAAACATTTTACTATCTGTACATGTCGAGACCTTTTTTGTTATGTCGTGTTTAATATAAATTTGGCTTGTTTTTCCAGGGGCAAATTTCCGTGCGCGTACGAATTTTGTAATTTCACCTCGCGTAGAATAACAAAGGATGTCGGCGCAAAATGTTACGAATTAAATGTTGCTTCTTTTATCGTGGTTGGTCAAGAGTCAAGAGGCGAGGGTCAGGTAATTATAATTACTCATAATTTGATATAATTACGCGGAGTTGACTTTTCAGTGAATGCAGTTTTATAAACTGGACGATAAAGTCGCATAGTCGCAGCTCGTTATCATTATTTCACCTTAGCGTGATGTGTTAATATTATTGTCGTCGGTTTGCAATAAAGTACAGTGGCTTTAATCTTGATAAGATTTATTTGTATAAATTGATGCTATAATTCTATGCACCGCTATACTATGAGCAGGAGCACATTGTATAGGTACTAACAATATAATAATATATTTTATGGCTCTTTACTACTCGTTCCGCTTTCTTTCTACCTTCCACCTTGCAACTTGCCGGTTTATATTTTTATATGCTTATTCTTTTAGTTTTGTTTTCGTGCGCTGTTCTTGGCACCAGCCCCCTAACTCTTGATATGATAAAGAGGGAAAAATATCAATGCGTTTTCATTCCTCATTCCCCGCCGCTCGTTTTGTTTCATGCGCGCGTGACGGCCTTTTTGCATCGCGCGTAATTCACTACTAATGGGACGATGAAATTGTATAAAGCGCCCCTGTGTGTGTATTTTTATAATAGCTTGAAGTGAGGGGGAGAGAAGCAGCTCGTGCTGGGCGCATCGTTTACACGGCGCATGCATATACAATTTGTGCCGCGGAGTCGGGCGGAAAAATCGGGACCCGCATCGTTGGATACTCGCCGACCGCCGCAAAAGCACCACCGACGAGGAGTGAATTATTTCGTGACATTTACATTATGAATTACGGCCGCATCAAGCCGATGAAAAGGTCAATAAAATTCCCATTAATGAAAAATTAATTTTCTTCGCGCAGTGATATGCGTGGATGCGCCGGGATAACATCATCGGGCATGATAAATTGATGCTCTTGCGAACAATCTAGCGCTGCAAATATAATCAAAATTTTAAGTTTATTTTATTTTTTAGTACCAAAAATATTATGTCGCGTTTTTGTCTCGTGCGCACAGAAAAAAAACCAATAAATCGTATCAATAAATCCTATGTAATCTTATGGCAAAATTTCTAAATGCTACACTCCACCTGTGCTTGACTACAAACGATAGCTCTTGAAATTTACAATTTAAATGTGTATAAATATAAACAAATTAATAGTAGTGCCTAAAGTTATAAACAAAGTAAGACAACTTGAATAAATTGGCTGGTACATTTAAGAATATTCAAGTCTCTCAAACTTTTATGTTAAACGTCGTCTCCAGCTGAAAATAGATCAACTCGTAGTACTCGTCCATCTGCATTGAATGACATTGAAAAATATTTAAAAAACAAACTGGGCGTGGCTCTTATAAAATAAAATTCGCCAAAGTTGCAATTTATATTGGTTGATAATCTACGCCTGGCGCGATTCATTGGTTAATTCTGAGTACAAATAACATCTAACCAGAATTATTAATATTTTTATAAACTTTGACTTAAATTAATTTAAATTAATCCAATTTTAAAGTGTTAACCATTTGGGTTAAATGCCATTTAAGAGAAAACTGACATTGCAGGAATGTTCGATTTTTAAAACAGGTTCTGTTCGACGAAGAAGAATTGCATATTTGTAACCTAAAAATAGCAACTTGGATGACCTCGTGTGACCAAACGAAGAAAGCCATAACATTTTTGTAATTAAGATTTTTTTTCTTAGAATTCCTCAAAGAAGAAAGCCACCTGTATAAAATCAGTTAATTTCTGGACACCCTGTATAAGTTACCAGCGAAAACCCACAACATACATGATATATTAAGCATCATCATAAAAGCGTTCAAAACAAATGATGCTCTTTGGTGAGCAATAAAAGTTGCATAAATTTTACTGGCATCGTTTATTAAACGCAGAAAATGTGCATGTTGTTGAACTAAAAGAAAACCAGTGTCGCTAATAATTTCATGTACCAAGGACATGTATAATTTGTTTGTGTTCAAAAGTAATTGTTTGTTGTTGAATTGAAAGGTGATTGAAAATGATTGGAAAACGAATGATCGCTTTCACTGCTGCACGGGTTAATAGCGCATGGATTGAGTGGGTGCCGTAGAGGGCGCTCTGATCGTGAATCCAGGTTGTCCCACTGCCCCACAGGATCACTGCGAGACGGGGCCAAAGTTGACGCCCGTGTGCAGTGTGCAGAGGATCTGGAAACGGGGAATTCGTCATCTGAATGCGATGGAATGCGGGCATTCCGTGCTTGGGCGGCGAGATGAAAACGAAGGCGAATTTCATCACATCACATCGACTCCCCACCAAGCCCACCACGCCACATCATACGACAAGGCCATAGAACACATAATAATAAATACGCCAACGTCTTAAAGAAGAAATTACGTTTCTATTAAATATAATTGTAAATTGATTAAATTTAAATAGGCTGTGAGTATATTTGGTTGCATAAATCCAGAAGTTCTTTTCACATTATAAATGTTGTCAATTATAAATTGAATATCGTTTGATATTCATATATTACTAATTAACTAATAAGCTATATTTTTTGAAAACGTTTATGACCTTTGTGTCAAAATGGCGGAGTTATTGCGATTCAAACAAAATTTTGGTGAATTCATGTTGTAAATCTTAACTTTTTCGTTCTTTTATAGTTGAACCACATCGTAAATAATCTATTCAGCTTACCTAAATAGTATAGCTATATAGCTATTTATTCTACATGTTTGGTTAGCTTTTAAAGAAAAATGGCGGCGTTATCAAACATTTCCTGTAGGCCGTAGATATGTTGATGATTGTTGAAAATGCAAATTTTTTTTAGTATTTTATAAAATGACTATTAAACTATTCAAGTAGTTCATGTAGTAAGGTTTTGTTACAAAATGGCGGAGATATAAAACATTTAAAC
>JARJDQ010020356.1:0-11301 GCA_030264215.1 Geostiba sp. GC000077
CCTCCTCATCGCCCCGCTTCCAGTGTTTGGCAATACGGCACCAAATCGAAATGAATCGAATCGACTCGAAAGCGGAGTTTAAGTGGGATAAGACATTGACGCAAAATGCGGACAATCAATTCCATTGTGCGTTGCTTGCGCGCCGAAAAACACGAGGGCGAGCGCGAGCAAAACAAGAAAAATACTGATTTTTCAAAAGTTCAAACTCCGTCGTGGGAATTAGTTCCACCTAAAAACCTATTTCTCCTGCATTAACATCAGAATTGATGTGTGAATGTATGATTTACTCACGCGTATATGGCGAGGAGGAATTTCCTTTGATGGGTGCGCACCCTGCCCGGATTGACGCGTTTCACTAGCCTTGTGTGCTTGTATATCAGCCAGGTCTCTCGCAGCACATTTGCGGCGGCGTTCTTCAGCTGCAAGTAAGAAACAAACAACGAACACGATTAGCGCCGGGGCGGTTGTCGTACTTAATGAGCAATACAGTTGTGGTCGGCAGGGCGCACTCACCCGCTTTGTAAGCTGTGTGTCCATCATGAAATTATGAACGTGCTTCTCGGCTCTGGTGAGTTCCAGCTTGCGCGAGACAACTGCCACCAGCAGCGCGGTACAGCCAGCGCCCTGTGTTGTGCCAGCAGGAAGAGAAAAGAGGAAACATGTCATGAATCGTCAAGCAGATAGCGGGCGCGCCGCTTATAATCTCTCTTTACCATGATGCCCGTGCTCACGGCGATGCCTCTGCCGCAGTATGTGTTCGGGACGATGTCGCCGAAGCCAACGCTCAGGAACGTAATGGCGATGAGCCACATGGCGTTCAGCAGATTGGCGTGCTCCTCGTCGTGGAACCTAGCGGGTCATAAAAAAGCGTTCGCATCAGCACAATGCACAACTCGACCATGTTTAGGCCTGCACTCGACAACATTTGTTTTATGTGCCATTTTGATGTTGCTGATGTGGGGCCATGTCCTTTATGCTCAATTTGTGCCTCGTGCTCGTGTCTCGTACGTGATTATCGTTCAATGACCCCAAAAAAAGCACCATTGCCATTGCACAACTCCGTAATTTCTATAAAGCATTCTAATTGAGGTTAGAGTCGTTGAGGGTAAATGATATTTATAGGAGATAGAAGAAAATATGGGGAACCAACAAAATGTTAAAATGCATTATTCATTCTAATGTACCGTCATTGAAAGTTTGAGTTCTGTAGGGATGGTGAATAGTTGCTTCTCAATGGAATGATCTGGGGATTTTTTGATCATTCTAATGTTACACCACACTTTATTTGCTTTCAATATTTTCTTCTGTCTATTAGAATGATCAACATGTCTCAAGATCGACCTGGTATGAGGTGACAATATGTTGTCCCTCCAGAACTCTAACTAATTTCAAAATTGAGATTAGAGTCATGGAGACTAAACAAATTGTAAGTTCAGAATTTGAATGATTTTCAATATTCTTAGGGAACAGAATATAATATGAGAAACGTAATGGTATTGAAAGTTTGAGCTCTGGAGGAATGGTGGGTTGATGCTTCTCAATAAAATAATAATCCGGAGATTTTGTGATCATTTTAATGTTCTATCACATTTTGTTTGTTTTCAATTTTTTCTACTTCCCAGCTCTTTGAATAAAACAGAACAGAACAGAATAAAATATGGGAACCTAACGGTATTGAAGGTTTGAGTTCTGGAGGGATGGTGAATTGATGCTTCTCAATAGAATAATAATCTGGAGATTTTGTGATCATTCTAATGTTACATCACATTTTATTTGTTTTCCATATTTTTCTAATGTCCCAATAGAATAATCAAAATATCTCCAGATAGTTCTGGTGAGAGATCCTAGTGTATTGTCTCTCCAGAATTCTAACTAATTTTAGAACTGAGAATAGAGTCATAGACGCTAAACAAAAGGTGACTTCAGAATTAGAATGATCTGCTCGAGAGATTTTGATTATTCATAGGGGACTGAATAACATTTGGGAAACAAACGAAAGGTTTCGACACATTAGTCATGCCAACGTGACGTCATTGATAGTTGGAATTCTGGAGGGAGGGTGAATAAGTTGTTTGTCAATGGAATGATCTGAACAAAATATTTCATCCCATTTGTCTTTCTGAACGTGACCTCATTGGAGATTAAGAGTTCGGGTGCGATGGCGAATTATTGCTTCTGGTAATATAGAATCCGGATCGTTCTGGTTAGAGGTTCCAACTTATTGTCCCTCCAGAACTCAAACCTATGATATAATTGCAATTAGTGTTATCGAGAATAAGCAAAAGGAGACTTCGGAATTAGAATAATATGGGATAATATGAGAAATAAACGAAATATTTAATCACATGATGATCATTCTGAAAGTGACCTCATTGAAGATTAAGAGTATGTAAGGATGGCAAATTATTGTTTCGCAATATGTTATCCCTCCGGAACTATAACTTATGATAAAATGAGTAGAATGTCCAATTAGAATAATCCTTGTTATAGTGAGACTTTGCATATTTTATCAGATCCACGACTCCTATAATGACCTCTCGATTAGATTATCCTCCATTACCTTTCACATTGTCGCAGCGTCCAACTCGCGATGATCCACAGGGACACCATGAAGACCAACAGAACGGTGCCGGGACAGATGGTCATGAGGGTCTTGAGCACGAAGCGCGTATTGAAGTTGATGCGATTGAGGGCGCCGATGCTCCTCGACGAGGCGTCGGTGAAGAGCTTGCTGTGCAGCAGCATCACGCGACAGATGAGATACAGCCGGAGGAACATCGGCAGCGAGAGGGGCACGTCGTAGGGCACACACTTCACCCCCGTGCCGCCGCTCTTGTTCGCCAGCCGCGTCGTCCACACGAACTTGTAGTGCCCCGGAATGGGGTGCACCGCGCATATCAGCAGCTCCATCGAGATCTGGCAGATGCGCTGCCAGGTCATGGCGATCCGCCAATCATCCGCGCAATTGTCTATCATGAAAAGCTGTAGGGACACCCAAACAACCAAAACGTTAATCGTATATATTCAACATGGGCGGCGACACAGCAAACTGGCACACATGAAACGTGGTACAAGTACTATGAGTACAAGTGGTAACAAGTACAAGAATAACGACATGACTAATTCAGCATTTTGGTTTTGGTTGTGATTCTGGTTCGGCATCCGCTCAAGGGGAGTTGGGAGTTTGGGCGTTTGGGAGCGTGGGACCGTGGGACCTTGCCGAGATTTCGACTACATTAACAGTGAGCTCTTGGATTTGGGATTTCGGCGAGGTAATGTATTCAAACGATCGCTGCCTTCGAGTCCTTCGACTTTCTTGCGCGTTTTGGTGACATGGGAGAGTGTGCGCGAGGTTGGAGGTTTTCAGAGTGCGACCTCGCCTTCCAATGATACTTGCACGGTGTGTTGACCTGGACGCACACACAGGACGCAATACAGTGCCGGGCTGCAGATAGAAATGGCTGCGCATCACTTACTTGCACTTCTAAAGCGTGATAGGCCACTATTAGGCCCAAGAGAATCACAGTCGATACGGATATCAGAGTTTTGAGCGCGATTGAGTAAAATTCTTCCTGCAAAATTAAGCACGTCTAGGTATATTAACGTGGGTGAAGACACTGTTCGGCTTGTTAGGGGGGCAACGAAAGGTCTCACCTTGCGATAGACGCCGGCGCTGGAGAGCTCGTTCTCGATGACCATCACGATGATGCCGAACATGCCCATCACGAGGGCGTAGTCGCTGATGCGTTTCCGCTTCTCGAAGAGCGCCTTGCGCCGCCCAAGGCGATAGCCGACGTTCGGCTTGTGCTTATTGAGGCTGCCGGAGGAGCCCGTCTTGTAGATGCTGCCGCCGAGGGTGCGCTCCTCCATGTAGCGCGGATACTCGACGTGATGGCCCACCAGCGCCACGCTGGGCTCTTCTTGGCCGACGCGCGCGCCCGTCGAATCTCGATTGGCGTTCTTCATGGCGCCTGGGATGGACAACGTCGACGCTGGTTTCCTCAACTGCAACCCATACGCACGCCATCAGCACCTCCACGGCCAACCAGTCTACTCACCCCCGCATTCATCAAATCACACACATCACACATTCTTCACACATATCCTCAATGCGGTGATATGTACAAGTACAAGATTGCATCAAAAGCTTCCTTTGCACTCTCGGGGTTTACAAGCGTTGCACGTGTCTGCTGTTTTTTTTTATATACAGTGCAGAACCAACAAAGTCGCCCTGGGATCAGTGGCACTTGGCAACTTGGCACAAAGCAGCCCAGGACAACTTCAAGATTCCTTAATTACAATGTACAAATATTGCTTGCTTGCAACTTGCTTGCAGCTTCCGTAAAAGTGTTTAGCCGGCACATTCGATGTGCGCGTCTGCAACTTCTGCAACGTCTGCCCCTGCTATCTGATTGTGGCACTTGTGTGTCTCGTGTGCTTCATCTAGAACTAGATCTAGGTCTATTGGTCTATAAGCTACACCCAATGACAACGCGCGGTGATAAACTGTTTTCTTGCGTGGCACACATTTTGAACGCTGTCCAAACTATTCATGCATAAGTATCACTTCATTGCTCAGTCACGATGCGCCTGCTCGCATGGCGATGGCGTTACGTAAGCAAATCGCAGCCGCCGCCATATTCAAATTCGTCATATCGACGAATGCCGACGACAACAATGGCGATGGCGACGAATCGATAAGACGCGGTAAATATTTGAACAGCGTTTAGTTTGCTTCTTTTTCTTGTTTGGGGGGGTGGTTTGAGTAGGGGACAACTAGCCCTGCATGTTTTCACGTAGTACTTTGCGTGGTTTATTATGTACAATTTGCGTGCCTCTTTACTACGCCAGCTCCTGAAAACTTCTTTATTATGCATGTTACGATAAGATTATATCGAACGCGATGGCTTCATGGGTGCATTCAGAGTGAGAGAAGAAAAGATAGTTCCCTGACACGATTATACCCATATAGTTACATAACCTACATAACCTCGTTTCTTTAGAATAGCCAATACTTCATAACCTCAAATGACCTCCCTAATAATAAGATTATGAAGATTTGTACGATTATGACGATTTGATAATTACGTTTGAAGGGTGTAATCGCCTCGGGATGGCAAGAAAGTAATTAAAACAAATGCCTGTTGGAGGCGGTGGAGGCGGTAGAATCGAGAAGAGCACTCGGAGAGTCAACGAATCAGAAGTAATAAAGAAGCACGCAAGTATAGAGAGGGATAAAGATCAAGCAATTACTCTAAGAGCCAACTAGGTGCCAGCTATAAACTCGGTGGCTGCGGAGGTGTCAGTGGGGGTGAAGTGGTGGGCGCGCGGTTGAAGAATGCTGGAGTAAGGAGTTAATGATATTGCCATTGCTGCCACTGCCATTTGAATGTAAGTATAGTTGAAATTTGCACCAAATTCAATGCAATAATGGCACAGCCTTGAAGAATGCCCGAAGAGCCTCACGGACTTGATTATAACGACTTCCAAGGATGCTCACGTGTGAGTGTACACGTAATGGCGGACCATTTGACTGGATGTAATAGCGGCGGTCGGCGCTGCCGCACGTGAGAGGACAATGAATCCTGTCACGCGTTTATTCTTCTTTCATCGAGAGCGCCGTCCGGAGACCCGGAGATAATCCAGCCGACTTGCACTACCCGCCAGCGAATCAGGCAGCCAGTGCGGTGTTGACTTTGTATCGCCCGTGATTGCCGAGGTTTCCGAGGGTCGACGGAGTCGGTCCTCCTTTTGTTGAATCTCTTTTGTCAGCAGCGCGGGAACAATTTGGGGGGGTTTCTATCAGTTTCATTTTTTTGCGGCTGACATGAATGTTACTCGCGGAACATGAATCATCTCTCCTTCCCCGTCCACATCTATAGGCACTATTCTTCATTTACGGTTGGGATTTTAGTGCGCTGCATTGGCAATATCATCTGTGTAATGAAGTGAAATTAAATTCCAAAATTCCAACTCCACGTTCCAGACGCATGTTGGAGACAACGCTTGGCTTAACCTGCATTTTTGGTGTTGCATTCCACGTCTTCACTCTTCCGATCACGTAGGTAATAAGGTGAATTTCTGCATTCTGCTGTGTAGATCGAACATTCCTGTTCCTGGTAAGAGGACACCGAATGCTAGTGGATAGCCTTCACTTGAGGTTATGTCAAAGGTAAGCAAAGCGCTCCCGCCAAACAAACGCTCTTAAAGTGGCTGGAAGAGAAGGTGAAGTGGTTCGATGGAGAATTACCGCGTGACATGTGTCGAGCACGTGCGGCTAGAATTGTGTGGAACGGTGGAAGCAAACGTGACACCTTTTGAATCTTAGAAAATATCATATCATATTGCGTGGTGGGTTGGTGAGGGGTCTAAGGTGTGCTACCGGCTGCTGGGTGGCTAAAAGCTCGAATCACATTGCGGGGGGGCTGGTAAAAGGGGGGCAAGCTAATTGTTTCTCTGCGGGAGGCGGCTAGCGGCCTTCTCTCACATAGACGGTGTCGCTGGTGACCTCCGTGAGCGCACGCTTCAGACGGGTGCGTCTCGCCTGAGACATCGGCTGCGAGGACATCAGCAGTCCCGAACCCTGTTGGATAGTATCTTACGCTCTCAAATCGTCATCGTAATCAATGCCAATATTTGCTTAGATTAGATTAGAGACAGCACAACACACATCTTAAAAGTAACAAATAAAAATAATAAAATCAAAGAACTGGAATCGATTCAGAAATGATGCAGAATGATGAAACAAAGGACGGATGAAGAAAATATGCCTGGTTGAGTGTTGATCGTCTTCATGGAATTTTGTCGTTTGTCTTTCATTTGTTCAGCTTTGTTTGTGCCAGTACACACACTCACACTTTGGTTGTGATATTGCAGATTGAGATTGAGATCAAGAATAGAGTGTTGAGAACGTGGAGAAAAAGATTTGATCGTGATCAAGTTGAGAATATAGGAGTGAAGTGCATTTTGAGTCGGCTTCAGCTCTCGTTGGGATCGCGAGCTGCACATTACTAAAATCTATTTCACTATATTTTGTTTTGCATTTGCATGGTGAAGCGAATGTCGTTGTTTTATTGCCGGTTGCAGTGGTTTTTCGAATGTCAATTAAGCCGGATTTAGGCGTTACGTGCGCAGCGCAGCGCACAGTTGGAGTTAAGCCTAAATGTCAACCGCTGGCGGCCATCTTGGGTCGTTGTTTTCGCTTCATGTGCGGTTCGGTTAGTGATTTCGAAAGTGGAGATTTGGAGTGGAGCCAATAGTAGTGGCACCAAGCTTGAGGTTATCGTATATCGTGCGACCATGTTTACTAGTCCATAGTCGCACACAGGGACATAACCTATACATCATGAGGATATACGATAGAGGGCGTGGAAGTACTTATGTAAAGCATCCAACGCATCCAAAAGCAATGCAATAGAGAAAAACAGGATTTTAATCAGAAGAGTGAACTCCATTACTCCATAAAAAGGGTTACAAATATTTCTCCTGGGTTACCACATGGAAGAGTCCTGAAAATCGCGCGACAGAGTCACAATCAACACAAAAACTCAAAACCACACTGAACCTTTGATAAATCATAAGGAACAAAGAATCAAACGCAAAAATAACGAAAAAAAAAACATAAAACGTGCTTAAGCATGAACATTCAACGTAAAACAAAATGGCGCGGGCGCACAAACACAATAACCTCAATTCTGCGCGGTTCAGCACAGCAAAAACTCAACGAAAACGAAATAATCGCATGCAAAACATACTTTCTGTGTGATGTGGAGTTGGCTTGTGAGGAATGATGGGATTTGGAGTAGTGGTGGGGGGGTGGTAGCTTCGGATGTTGGAGGTGTTACCTGTCGCAGTGTCCGAAAGGCGCCGTTGATCCTGAGCGTGTCGGCCGCAATGCCGGCGATGCTGCCGTCGGCGTGGTCCCGCAGCTGGCGCAGCGACGTGGAGGCGGTCGCCGGGCCGGCAGCCGCCCCCGCGCCCGGCCCACCCACATGGGCGCACCCGGCGCCGCAGCAGCACGTGGACGCCGCCTCCGCCTCCGGCTGCGAGCTTTGCCGAATTATGCGCGTCGTCCCGCCCGCCGGGCAACAACTGCACACCTGCAGAACGTTTCAACAGCGTGTGTACTTCATCGCTCCACCTACGTATTCCTCCCACACACACATAGGCACCTCCTCCTCCTCCTCCTCCATGCGAATCTTACCTTCCACACCTACACATCTTGTGGTTTTGCATCTCTGGGCATACTGTATAAACAGTGCTTTTCAAGCGAACGGAGCAAAAAAAGCAAAACTTAAAAAGTAGATTCGGTGATTGCTCCCAAACCACTGGGGCGATTTGAAATTTCTCTTCGGATTCTTGTTGCTAAAAATAATCCTCCTCGTAAACCGTTTTTGCATTACCGCCAGAGAGCGCCGTTCGCCCCCACAAGTTTATTCCCGTTTTCTCCCGAACGATGTTCCCGGGGGAAATGCAGATCACGGTAAAATCCGTCGAAAAGTATGTTCTATCATTGTCGAAAATTTCAACCCTATAGCTTTTCGCGTTTCCATATACTTGGCGAAAAAGTAAAGTTTAGAATGTTGGCAATTGGAAAATTACGGAAACCCGAAAAGCTATAGGGTTGAAAATTTCCATAATGATAGAGAATACTTCTTGACTGGTTTTGTCATCATCTGCGTTTCCCTCGGGAACATCGTTCGGGAGAAAACGGAAATATACTGGCGGGGGGGTGCACTGTGCCCTCTGGTGGCCGCGCAAAAACAGTTTACTTGCCGGATTATGTTTAGCAACAAGAATCCTAAGTGATAATTCTAATCGCCCCCGTGGTTTGGGAGCAATCACAGGATCTGTTTCTTGAGTTTTTCTTTTACTGTTCCTTCTTTTACTGCATTGCATTGGCCCTATGTTCGAGGCTAAATGAAAAGCACTGTAGAATCTACATATTGATTTGGTTTGGCTTTCCCAAAGTTGTAATTTTCGAGTTCTAACTTACTGAATAGTTTCCAACGCCCCTGTTTTACGAGTGGAGCGCTTGTGGCTCTTAAACTTTTCAAGTATTCAAGTTTTAACGCTTGAATATTAATTAAATAGCCTGCCGAACTATGCTAAACTGTGAACAGACATTTTTCTTACTTCAACACATTCACTGCATCGAAGCACGCACACATATGGCACGTATTATTGAACTTTTGAATGGAAACATTAAATTTGAAGCACAATCAGACCTCGACACAATGTAACCTCAAGTAGCACTGAAATTGCATTTTAATTACATTTCAATCCCGGTAATTAATACTCGTTCGAATATAGGGTTCGTAATTAATTCAGCGGCAGCAATATAAATGTCAAAGCTGTAATTTTCACCGCGATGAATACTTGATTAATTATTCCATGTACGGGCATTAATTAAATATTATAATTTTGATGGTGATAATTATTTATTTAATTAAAACGGCACTTTTTGCGGGGAAGCCACAAAACCTAAAAGGAAGTATGTAACGGAAAATTGAAATCCGGAAAATGTAATTAATAATTAAAAACTGCGAATTGCGAAATGCTGTGAAATGCTGAGCTACCAAGAAAAATCTCCACGAAACAAATGGAAGAAAACATTTGAAAAAAAGTTAATTGAATACTGTGCCTGCTTGGGGTTGCTTGAACTTTGCTTGCATTTCTTGGCAAAGTTTCCTAACTCTAGTTTCCGCGCGTCGGCGTCGAAACACAGTTAAAACTGGGGGCGGCTGGGAGTGTGCGGCTGGCGTTGGTTTTAATTAAATAAGGAACTAATAAAAGTGGCGAAAGAATTTCTTACGAATTGTATATGGCTTCCTACGAATATCATTTCTATATGAAAATATCATAAAAAACCGCAAAACCACAAGAAGCATTAAATGTCTCCTAAGGCATAAAAAATTGAGGGCCACATAAACGCAATACACACAGAGAGGAGGAAGTAATGTGTAGTCGGCTGGGCTCTCTATTTAGTTCGGGGGAGTAATTCGAATTGTCTAAATAGGTTCATCGGTCACACAATATTGGTCAGACGCTCGGCGCGGGAAAATTTAAATACATACATGCTTGTTACGTCGCTGATGTTATTCCGGCTTGGTTACATCGAACAGGTGTTTGTTATCGATTATAGAGACATTGAGACACTCAGCTACATTATGCATTCAAATAAAACATGCTAGACATTTAAAAAAAATCATAACAAATTGTACGGATCGAATTATTAAATACAACACTGTACAATTTAAGGATAAAGTATACACTTTGTTATGATTTATTTTTTGTTGTCCATGATATAAATAAGCATGCTGCGTGCAGGTAAACTTAAAGTTAAGTAAAAGTTAAACATCGATATTCATCCTTTCTTTGGTTTAATACAGTTTAATTCTTGCACAACGCAGTTAACAGAATTTTAGACTTTTACCGCGTTGGTGGGGGTAAATGGGTCCAGTTTTTACTGTCAATCAAATGTTAGCATTTTGTTAATTTAGTGATTTGCAATTATTAGTCTTAATTATTTCTAGATTTTAGTAATGTCAACTCTTAAATGTTACAGCGTTACACAGTGCATATCATATTATCAGTGAATGACAACGGAAAGAAGAAATAACCAAAACGAAGAGAATCTGTACAAAATCTTTCCATTGTTTTCTTTTCGAAATGGTTAAATTATAAACAGTGTGAAAGTTTTATTCAGAACAACCTTTGTTAATGCTCTATACTTGTACTTAAAAAATCATCGGGTAATTTCGTGATTAAGTGGTGAATTGTCAAAGAATAATAGCGACATGGCGTGGCGCATTATTGTACTGCTAGAACAGCGAAAAGTCGGTCTGCAAGATGTCCCCGTCTCTATTCGCCATTAAAGTTAGCGCACCCATTAAGTAATTAAAGGACGACGCGCAGCGCGCATTGAAATAGTAATGTCGTCCTTTGGCCTCGTCGACCTCATATAGCCTGGCAGTGGTCATAGTTTGGAAGCCGAGAATGCTTTTTAATAGATGACATCAGCGCACTAGGAGTGGAACAACCGCAGTCACCCTGTGACAGATATGATTAACTAATCATCCATTGTGGCATCCATTGTGGCATCCATTGTTCATCATCTCCGTACTTTCAACTTGGTAACTTTTTTGAAATATGAAATATGTCATCATATATTTTTAAATTAGAAAATTTTATGATTCCATCATTTCATGTGTATTTTTCGACCGTACGCATGATAGATTAACTTTACCGCCCTATTTTGAGGGCGGTAAGTGGATTTTTAATGCCTGGCGCTAGCGCCAA
>JARJDQ010020374.1:0-13713 GCA_030264215.1 Geostiba sp. GC000077
CCTATAACAGTTCCTCTAAATTTCTAAATATAATACATAAATCGTTGAGTCAATTACAATTGTATGACTATTTGAGCTTTCACTATGATTCCAAACAATTCCATTCAATTTACCTCGGGATAGAATTAATCTAATCCTCAGATTGTACATACATACACAATGTGTACATAACAACATAACACAATATATGCCATATGTATGCTCGTAATGAGCGCGCGCGACTAGCGGTGTAGATATGTTGCAACAGCGCGCATTATTATTTAGAGTGCGAATATTAACGATTATTAATGCCATTAACTAATTCTCGGCAGTGCACTAATTAAACGCGGAACGCACTTGCACATTCACGTGTTATGCAACAGCACGAACATGTCACACAAGTTGCATATGTTGCATACTTAGTTGCAGGGCGGCAACCTGCGTGTTTTGCTGAGTTGGCTTTGCAAGACACGCAGGGCGGCGAAAATTGGATTCATCCCTGCGCGCTCATCATCTTTGCGTCGACGCGGGAGCAATGCATGCCTCGGCGCAAAATGTGGCAGTGGCAGGCAACCAAATATGCAAAATGTAAAATGTAGAATGCAGCACGAAAAATGCCAGAAATTAGAAGCATGTTAAGTAGTCAGAGACGGTCCTGTCATATTTACACAAAAATATTATTATTCAAAGCATCACACCATCTCACTAGAAATGTAATTAATTAAAGACGTTATCTATGCCCAAGTATTTAAACATTTAAATGCTGCATAGATAAAGCAATACCTACTAACTCTTGACGACGATACTACGAATACACGCGTAATTCTAATTGCATTTATCAAGCTTTATCATGTGGCATGCGCATGCATAGAGTTTATGTCATTCGCGCTCGAAACATTTGTATATCTTGCAACGACATTCACCCCTCTGGCTGGGCATCTCGCTTTTCCCGCCGGCCGTCCTTGTCCCGCCTACCCTTCGCCCACCATCGCTGACGAACTCGTGCGCATCGAGCACGGTGATGTCTCTGCGCCCTCCCGCAGTGTTCCGTCCGGGCTTATGGTGCAATAATACAAGAGCATCGCCATTATAACGCGACTCAGATTAAATCATTTATCATTTAGATTATGCACATTTATTTGGCGTTGTCCTGGAACTGTACCTACCAACTGGGCCATGCGATAATACCGGGGCCGGCACCCGAAATGGCAGAGCGTGCGGTCGGAGGCGGATGCTCCTCGGATGGATGGGCGCCCTCTCCTCAAAGGGGTTAATCGAATTGCAGTTTATGATTTATTCATTGGTCCTCTCTTGCGGAGGCCTCGTCTTTTAAAGATACATCCCGGCGGTCTCGGGGAATAATGCGCAAGACACGCTAACCCTGGATGACACCTCCATTATTTCCAAAACGCGCCCGGGACCCAGTGACAAATATTATCGGCAGATGCATCGCTCATCGGCATCCATAATTTATTCGCACCGAACCTCTTACGCCGCAGGCCCACCGGCAATTGCACACAGTCATGGAAAACTAATCCTGGTAAAATCTTCAAACTGCAGATTGAATGCGCGTGCGGCAGCGCAGTGCAATTTCGGTTGACATAGGACGCCACCAATCATCGACTGTGTCCTGACATCCTTGGCATCCAGCTTTTCATTTGTTGCCCATTTTGGTGCAGGCATCCGGAAACACCTTGTGTGTGCCGCTTAATCTTCCAGAGGGCCTTAATATTTACTTAGGCTTCGCGCTCGCTCCCCGCTGTATCCCAATCGACAAATCCTCTTAATAACGTTCCGCCTCGCCGTGGAATCTATTTACATAAACTTCTTGCATCCCCTCTTAGAATTCAACTAGTTGCCGCACACAGACAGCAGGCATGTACACAATTTCTATTCAGCTGCTCACAGATGCGTTGAAATGAGTGAAGAGTGAAAAAGACTGGTTGGGTTGTTGATGAATAGGGTTGGTTAATGACTTGATGAAGAGTTAAAATTGAGCACCGGAAGTAACCGGAAAAGTGGTCATTTGATTGTGCTACGCTGTCATGCTGGTGTGGCGATTTTGTGTTGGCCGGTTTTCCTGCGTGAAGGGCGATATCCCGAGTCCTGATGGCTCGCGATGATGAGCACCCTTCATTAGTATCACCAATCACGTTCGCACGTACGTCGCACATCCCTTCAAACAAATACTGCTTGCACAACCAAAAACAGCCACAATACATTCACATGTTTAACATCAACGGATTATGAACTTTTGCGCTTCATTTTTCAATTTTCCAGGGTTTTTCGTTTCTAAATTCCCACAATGACGGGGTATAAATTTTTTTGTTCGCTGATGAAACCTTCTTAACATACTAAAGGTCTAGAGAAATCTGAGCATGCAAAATGCGTTTTTTTCTTGCACAAAGTTTGAAATGGAGAAACACATTCAGTTTCCGGCGCCTCCACCATCATGATTTTTGTGATATATTTGTTGATTACATAATGAATTTGTTAACATTTCGTACATTCAATAGCATCACTGGAAAGGGCATGAAATTTGTAAACTTACCACGATAAAAAATGTATTTCACAATTATGTAAGTTTATAGTTATTGCTCATTGAAAATCGCCAATTACTTTTCAAAGTAAATTTTTGTTTCTCTTGCCAATGAGCGGTATATATTTGATAGTTGTTTCATCTTACATGAACAAAGAAATATATCAAATTAAAGGAAATTTTACGCTCCTCTCAATGATGAGAATTTCATAATTGTGGCTGTTCTCAAAATCACTTTGTTGATAAAAGAAAATCCTAAAAGAAACATTTGTGAAGTAAAGTTAATATTAAGGTTGTAATGGGTTGCATATACTATACATTAAACCGATGATGTGTAAAAATATCATGGTAACCCTGGAAATTCTATTATTTTCGTTGCACTCGGTCTTTGGTGACAATGCGTATTCATATTTGACGTGGCAATGCGGCAACATGGCGCTATTAGCACGTCGACGCCTGGAAAAATATTTTGAATAATGTTTGCGCGTTTTCTCATTTTCCAAGTTCGCTTCCTCGTCACAAACACACTCGATTCGCACCTTCGCTGAATGCATGCGCCAGCTGCGCGTGAATCCAGGCCAAGGGGTGCGAAGCTTTCCGGCGGGCTGTAGTGAGCAAACGTGAAAAGTTTCGACTGCTTGTCATTCAACGTCGCGACACCTTATAGCGGGCGCGAACTCCAATTTTCTCACCGCCGGTAACTCGAATCGCACCCCTTAGGTAGGCAGGCCCCTTTTTTTGCTGTGCTTTAATTTCAAAACTTGCACAACGTATAAATTTCCGACGCTGCGTCTGCTACAGTTGCCGAGTTGGTGTAGGTCCGAAGTCTGGATCTGGACTCTAGAGAAGCAAACCCATGCTGGCGGAAAGCTCAATTAGTCAACGTTGTGCGAAATTCACAGCCACTCTCTGATTCCTTGCCTTTACTGCGTTCTGCGCAAATGTTTCAATTGCGAACGCCCCTCGAGAAACTTTTGCAATGAGTTGTTTTAATAAAAGTTGGGAGATTCTCGAAATTTAATCAGAACTACCAAGGAATTCCAAGTACATAGATTCTCAGGCATCGTTGCGTCACTTTAAAAATGTGCCCGGCGCCTTCACATTTCACATTATAGTAAAAACATGAGTAACGACTAATTTCAAATGAAACCACTAGACTTGAAAGCTTCTTTGGAGTAGTACCTGCTTCAGCATGTTTCAGGGAACGCTAACACTTGATTCCGATGCGTTCTGGCACGTTGGTAACGGTCGACAGTTTTTATTGTTTCAGCGCCGTGGCCGTACTACGATAATGTATAAAAGCTTCAGCGCTGGGATCCTTTCGCACATTGCTACTGCATGCTGCAAACTTTTCCACGTTGCACACCAGCGGGCACAAAAGGCGACACCAACTTTTCTCGTTCATCGCGACGACGTGCATAACGTGCATTCTTTGCAGTCGTGAACGGGGAGCAAACTTATGTTATGATAATATACGTAGTTAACGCTGTGAACCACACGTCGTCGGGTAACGCGACTTGAATGAGTCGTTGGAACCGAGCATATGAAAAGTGCAAAAAGCTCTACCTCAATGATGTCTGGCTTGTTAATTTTCTAAAGTACTGCAAGAGTCAAAATCTTCACTCACTCAAAATCCAAAAAGATCATTCTAAATTAAAGTTTTAGATTTGAGAGTTTTACGTGGTCTGGTTAAATGATGATTCTGCTAGTACTCGTGCCAGTGCTAGGATAGGTTATAGTTTGTTTGGTTAACGACGAAACAACTCTAACGACACGCTTAAAACTCGTTGGTCGGGGGTGCAAAACACGCGGGCTTAATGGCAAACGAGACTCTTTAACCTTCCCAGCCGCGGCAAATGTGTTTAGTTTTAGTATATTAAACGCAAACGCCCGGAGACGCCGTCACCACCAAACCGACCCCTTCTCCACCCCCCCTCCCTCACTCTTGATTCTCTTATCTTTGGCGGTCCTCATGACGGCACCGTTCGGTAATCGCGCGCCCCTTCTTTGACGGCGGTATTATGCTTGCGTCTAAGCTTATAAGTCGCTTAATCTCCATCAAAATTTAAAATTAGTTTGCCCGCAAAACCGCCCTCCTACGCACAATACAACAACGCACCAAACATGGGTACACCTAAAAGTGCGATGAATCTGTAATTAAGTCTCAAGGCACAAGCTTATCAGTTATCAGCTCTCAGTCGGGCGTCGGTTAATGCAAGGGGTTTGTTTATCTTGCATCGTTAGGGCGAGGCTTAAGGATGGTGGAGATTTTGTGTTTGCAGAAAGGGAGGTGTAACTTTTCGCCTATGAGTAATGCATTATTCTGGTGGCGCGTTGCACGCTGCACATGCAAAAACACACTGAATCAAAACCACCCTCGCACATGCCGCAGGGTTTTTACACGACTTTACATCGAGTTTGACACAGTTTGCCCGGCGCCTCCACCAATGTTGCACCATATGTGTCGTTTCGCACCGCGTTTCGCACCGCATGGAAAAGTAGGCGTTTCGTTGTCGCATGAATTTAAATCCGACGATTAGGTCGAGTCGACTGCATATCGAAGCGCCTGATCTATAAAGCACTCCTTAAACGCACCGATTTAATTGCGGAATTATTCGCCGAATGCAAACAAACAATGGCCGCTCCTGAAATAGTTCCTTTTACCATGTGCAATGCACAGGAGGTTTTTATGTAAGCGCACATAAATTCAACGACTTGCTGAGCGCTGGCCGCAGTGTGCGAGCTCTTTTTTCCTCCTCCCCCCACCCCCCCGAAAGCACTGCACGTTTATTCCCTGCGCGCTTGCTTTGTGATGTATCAGCGTAATGCGCCAGCGGAAAGGTGCACTTTCCACGCTGCATCCGATGGGATTTTAAATGTAATACAAATGCACAAAAATTCCAACATAGAAAAAAATTCCGGAATACATTTTCATAAATTTCAATGTGGAATGGATAAAAATGGATGAATACCTAGCGAAAACAAGCACAATGTTGATTTAGCGTGGAATTTATTAACGTAGGTATATCTATCGGGAATATTAACATTTTGATTAAAACTACCACCAACTGCCAACTAGGATGTAATTTTTTGCGTGTAGTTTAAATTTTAATAATGTTAAATTTAAGTTGCGTTTTGTTCCCAGATAGCAGTTTTTCTCCGAGCTAGTTAAAACTTTATTACTTTCGCAGCTTAATTTTAAACAAGGCGCAAAAAGAACAACAAAAAGACACTGTTACAAGCGTATAATAAAATTATGAACCCTACGGTAGGTTTGTTTATACTTATATTGAATTTCGAACTAATTTGAGTGAACGAACAAAAGCTCGCACACGATTTAAGCGCAAAGCGCACAACGCACCTAATTCCCTCGTTGTTCTCCAACTCAACGCCGCCGCCGCCACCGCCGACGAAGACGAGTGGGTTGCGCTCACCCGAAAAGGTGGATAGGGTAGGACCTGATTACGGTCTTACATAACGAACGCTGCACGCGCCGAACAATAGATGTGTTTCGTCGTGTCGCCCGTTTCAAGGCTCACATCCGCGTGTCGCGCGTGTGTCGGCAATCAATGCGGCCGCCTTCGCCGCCGCCGTCCGCCTGCAGCAGCCCAGCGTTTACTATTTCACTATTTCCACACGCCAGCCGAGGGACGCCGGTGTGCGTACATGCAATTTGCGGGCGCTGTTTGCGCATAAATCACGTCGAATTGTGCGCCTCGCTCTCCGCTCGCGGGTGCGCTGACGTTTATTCGAACTTCCATTAACACGTACGCGGGAAAATTATAACCGCCGCGCGCTGCTCCCCGCCCCTGCAACCGATGATATCGCAATAATGTCACATTTTCACGTTTGCGCCGGGTGCCGCGTGCCGCGACGTACTGTGTTGCGGTAATTTCCCTGTCAATATGGCTCATATTTCTGGGGTAGTTTATCATATTTGACCAGTATGCAACCGCATGTGCATATTGTGTTGCATGCATTGATATTGATGCTGAATTCAAATAAAAGCTCGTTTTTCTACAAATGCATTAAAAAGAGGGCAATTTCGTACGAATTATCGTTCGTGAATTGAATCATTTTTAAGCAGTGCGTGAAGAATCAATGCAAATCAAATGCAAATCTTATGTTTTCACGCTTGAAAAAACGGTGCCCCATTTGATTTACATGCAATTTGGATTTTCTAAAGCAAACTAGAATTTTTTCACGTATTGGTGTTCGATAACTATAGGCAGTTTGACCTTAGTTTTCAAGATATCGCTTCTTTTACGTTCTTTTTATCAACAACGTGATTTTTTTTACTAAACATCCAATAACTCAAAAATGATGACAATCATAATTATGAAATTATATTGTTGTTATTGTGTACGTAATCCATGTTTATAATATTGTATATTTGCATTCGTGAATGGATACATTTTTAATTTAAACTCTCTAAATTAAAGATGTACCCATTCACGAATGCAAATAAACAATATAATTATGAAATTAGCATAATTGGGATGAGCGTGAAATTTCCTTGAATTTGTTATAGTATTTCACAGTGCATGAAGATGTAACCATAATCAAATACATACCAGAAACAAAAATTTACTTTGAAAAAATGATTGCCAGTTTTCAATGAGCAATAACTCGTAAACTTACATAATTGTGAAATAAAAGTTGTGTCATGGTAAGTTGGAAAATTTCATGCCCTTTTCCACTATGCTAATGCAATTGCATGTTCAAAATGAAAACAAATTTATTGTGTAGTCAACAAATCAATCATCAAAAACACGCCCGTAAAATGAAAACGTTGGTGGAGGCGCCGTGCCAAAAACAAAAACAAACTCTTTTTGCAAGCTCGGTAAGGTGAAATATAATTTATCTGGTCCGTGTCAATCAAGTTTGGTTTTAAAGACGAGTTTTTGTATTACTATCAATTTTTAAGCCACTCTTTTAGTTGGTAGTAATATGATTCTCTTGCTATATCCTCTGGGAATTGTTTACAATTAATTCGACGTAAGAGAAACAATTAGCTTTTGTGGCCTAAGGCATTATTCGCATGCACATAAACTAGACACGAAAGAAAAAAGAATGTAACATTGCGAGGAGTGAGGTGAAAGAATGCGGTGGGGGTTTTCAACGATTCCCGAAAAGCATTGTTCGACAATTGTCTGCGTTCTTCATCGTGTGTCTGCCTTCTTATCGTTTTGCTTTCACAAAACCAGCAGGTCGACTTTAACAATAAAGAAACTCAATTAAAAATCCACCATCGAAGCCAAAGCCCAAGCCCAAGCTCGCGCCTCAAGCATCCCTGCCATTCTATTACAAGTTTTGGCTGTCTATGTCGGTGGCATTCCATTTCGTCCTTTTCTGCTCCGGATTGTATTCTCGCTTTGTCGCGATTTTTTTATAGCGTCTTAAGAATAAAGGAATACAGCAGTGGGAATAAAATCCTAGTCGTATCTGCATCACAAAAAGAAAGGTAAAAAAGCGCTCCAAAGGGGCACGCTAAAGAATGGGAACTCGTTACAGATATTTTATGCTGTGCTTCCTGGCTGGCTGCTTCTTGGAATATCATAAAAAAAGTTTCAAACGCCGCACATAATTTTTAATTTATTAATTAACGCAATTTATTTGTCGGTGTTTCATGGGCCGCAGGATGTCGCTAGAAGAGGCTCTCAAACTTTCTGTATAAATTATTTTTATGCTCGCAAATATTTAGTGGGGCGCAGAGTAAAAGTCTCGCGAGAGTTTTGAGACAATTCCTCTCTTGTATGCGTTGCTTTCCGGACTCATGTTTCATGCGCCTGGCGAAGCCAGAGTGGAAAACATCTTGTGAATTGTGATGTCAACCGAGAAGCATATGGCGCCGAACTAATTTCGCATTCCGTTTTAGTATCATCCCTGACGATGTGACAGAATGAGCATTTTCGCTTCAAATCTCATTTAAATTTTAACAATGCAACTAACACTCTACACTCTGCGCTTTACTCCGAAACACATACCTATCATTAATAATTTTTTTTTCTTCTAAAGTCTGGAGTTGAGAAACATTCCAGGGGGGACGGGAATTGAACGTAAATAAAAATAATGAATCGCACGCGCAACGAAAAAGAATCTCTTTATCGCCGCGCGCGCTGAAACGCACAAAACGCGCAAAACAGAAACACAATAACGTCGGCGGGCACTCACGCCACCGCTGCCGCCGAGTCTGCCGCCGCCGTAACATTTTCTAAAACGCTGTGCAAACATTTGGCGACGCAAGACTTGAGCTTACAGCTTGTTTGCTTTCTATTGCATTCGACGCAAAGAGCAAGCACAAAGAGCGAAAAAAAAGGAGAGAATAAAATTGCGCTGAGATGAAAAGATCTTTGTGTTGAAACGCACATTGAAAATAATACCCGTAATTCCACATTTTTTGCATCTATTGCATAATGAAATAATGACTTAAAAGCTTACAATTCACAAATATTGATTTGGCAACAAAAAATATAAATGGTAGCTTTTATTCAACAAAACAATAATCTGCAATTTGTAACCATTTTGAAGAATATAAAAATGTTCATTATGAAATGTCAGCGATTATTAAGTTAGCGATATTATCAAGCTTTCAGCATTAATAAATAAAATCGTCTAATTTCCGTTTTGAGTTTTGCAATTTCAAGACTAATGAACTTTACTTACCTCTCACAATTTCCGAATTCAAACGTAATGACAATTTGTTGAAAACTGAACGTGCCGCACACGAAAACAAATCCAATAATTGAAATGATCAAATTTTATTCGCCAGCCAGTGCTAGGGGTGAATTAATTTAGTCGAATTGACGAATGCGATACAAATTGCATTTTGGATTTTCGGCGCTGATTAAACAAATTTGCATTGTTTGCGCTGCGCAAGAACGTGACACTAATAACAGCAACATTAACAAGCGGCATCAAATTCAAACAAATATAATTTCCAATTGAAAATATTGTTTTACATGTTTTTTTTCCATTTACACGAGCAATAAAAGAAAATGAAGCTCGTTTAAATGATACCAATGTAAACATGTTCTGTAAACAGAAGCATAAAATAAAAATAAATATGCAGCAAAAAACTTCGGTTTGTTTTCGATGCCTGAAATTAGTCTAATTTAATCGCTCCACTAGGGAAATAGTCGTCATTAAAATTTTATTATTTGATGAGTTCGGTACATCATGCGGTTCATGCGCACAGTTGAGTTACAGGTTGATGGAAATCGGTAACAAAACGAGATACGGATGTTTAATTACTCACTGCACCGGTTTTAAGCACATCAACAATGATTGGAACCTTCAATGAACCTTTTTTATATTTTCAAAAGGAATCAATGGCCTACAAAAATTTACTACTACTTGAAGTAGGTTTCATTATCACTAATTATTTTTCACTTGATTTATGAGGGCTTTTATGTACATAATTATCGAATACTAGATATCAAACGCAGCAGTGAGTTATTTGTCCTGAGTCTCTGAATAAAAGTTATAATTAACTGTCAAATGGAATTATTTCACTTTAAGTCCCCATAGCTTTGTGAGTCCATTTCATCAGACCGTCAATTTTCCCTTGGGAAGCATGTGAACGACTGAAATATACAAAAGTAACTGGAAAGTAATATTTCATAGTTATTAAAGTTTGTTTATTCATTGATATGTACAACGAGAATTTTCATCAACAAATTTTCACATCATCCATTCATCAACGTCACAATGTCACATTTACACATTGTATTAATTAGACCTCTTTTTCGTGTGTTATTTATGTGTGTGTGTGTGTGTGTATGTGTGTATTCCCCTTCTTAGCTACATATTCATGACGCGATGTGTGTTTGCGCCATCATCGTTTTATAAACTGTAAATGTATATTTAAACAAAAATATAATTTAGTTGCTTTCATCATCATATAATATAACCGTAGTGTAACGAATTGTTATGCTTTAAATATATCTTTATCATATTTATTATTAATATTCAAATGGTTTTCACTTAGCGTTATCAATGAAGTCTTTAGACTTTATTTGCATTGTCCACTGTCACCAATTGTTCATTATAATGTTGTTTGGTTGGATGCGGAAATGTTACTTTTTTTCGTTTTTATTTTACGGGTTATTAGCGTGTAATCCTAAGTACGATAGTTTATTGATTATTATTAATGCTTTGATATACTTGTTCTTAGTTAACATATAAACATGAACTCTGTTTGTGTCGTCTTCGTCGATTATCCTGTAGTATATGTTACGTTTTTTTTGTGTGTTTTTAGAAAACAATTTAAAATTACCGATAAAAATGTTACGATTACGCTAGGAATAATTAAACGTTGTTCGGGTTCACTTTGTGTTTAGGTTTGCTTTTTAAAAAATGGCATTAATCCTGCATGTGTTTATCATCTACTGCTACGTTGTTTGGCGAATGAGGAGCAGCAGCAGGCTGAGGAGGATCAACATATGCGGCTCGGCGGACCAACATCCCCTGCCGTGGTGCATCGCTGCTGGGTGTTCACCTGCAAAACAACATTATAATAATAATCAAGGAGGAAACAACAAGGCAATCTTTATAGTTTCATTTCCAGGTGAACTTCACGGGTTAAAGTATTTCCATTTAAAACGAAAGTTGTGTTGCATTGAAGCAAATGTAAACGTTGAAATTAATTAGGAAAAGGTCGGGAAAGTTTTGACACGGCGCATGTTTCCGCCGTTTCTGTTGCTTATTCGTATTTTGCCAACGCATATAAATAGATTGAATTTATAGTTGCTTAAAAAGCAATTACACAGCCGCGGCGCCGCGCTGTGAAACTATTAAATCAGGAGTGCGCCCGGCGCCTCCACTCTATGCCGCGCTATTGTTGTAATGCACTGCGACCGCACGCCGTCGCGACGGTTCTAATTAACGCCCACCCCCCGGAGGGCGACGCAACAGAAGACATGTTTGCAGTTGGCAATATTTATTAAACTACCTTTTGCTACCTGCTGCTAAAACCCGGCTTTCGAACCTCAACCAAAAACAAATATTTATTAATATTATAAAGCTATTCAATTTTTAATGAAAACTGAAATGGAATAAAAACAAAACAATAATTTCATTTCATGAAAAAAACACATTTTTCACTTTAATAAAATTCCTTTGAATTGTAAACATTCCATTATTGAATAACACTCCAGTCAATATTTTGCCTATTTTCTAGATTTTGATAAAATACTTAATTGCATTTGTATTTTTACAATGTTTAAATTAATGTTTATCAAGCTATAAACCAGATTGCGGAAAATTGTGAACTCTTGAATTTAATTTCTCCTAATTTATTCCTGCATCCTTAGTCGGTGTTTTAATTGAGCAGGAATCCAGCGTACAAGTGCTGATGAAGCCCCAGCGTTGTTTGTCACAGCACAAGAGATGCAAGATAATAATAGAAAAGGAAAATATTTCAACCGAAAACGAAATGACGGCTTTTGAGTCCTTATCTTGGGCGCATTCTGGATTAGATAATTCTTTGTGCCCTCATCAAGCAAAAGCATCAAAGGGCATCAAAACAGAAATGAAAATTTACGTGGAAATTGCAATAAAAAAATTAATTACCCACATTTAAAATCTTTTTGACTTCGTCAAAAATTTAACGATGAAGTAATTTCTAATTTCTGCTCATCTGTAAAATTACGAAATCTCCGATTGTAAACGTAAGATTTAATTAGATTTTTTTTGCTAATTAAAAATGTTTGGATAAAGTTACCATTCAGGATGTGCACGCGAACGTTGTAGGTGTTGGCGTTGGTGGGCGAGCACGTGTAGAGGCCGGAGTCGGTCTGCACGGCCTTCTGGATGAGCAGCCGGCTGGTGGTCACCGGGCCCTTTTCGGTAACGAGGCTGATGCCGCCCCGTGGCGAATCGAAATTGATCGCCACCGAATTGTGTGACCACATCATCGTCGGCGGCGGCTCGGGGGCGAACTTCACCAGGCACGTCAAATTGATCGTTGAGCCCAGGTTGATGAAGAGGTCAGGACCCCCTGATATTTCCGTTATCGGCTCTGAAATCATCCAAAAACACAATTTTTTAAATCAATTAATTTGTTAGGTTTTTCTTAGGATTGTTGTGTTCGGTTGTGTGCTTGATTTTGTTTCGTCGTCTCTTTGGTTTCGTTGGTAATTGATTTTGACGATTCGCTGGCGTCCCTTCCGGCTGGGGACAGGCAGGGGCACAAAAGGACGGTCGGTGTGACCGGAATCGACTGGCCTTGGGTCCGCCTCAGCTCGTCAGCGCTTGTGTTTTGTCATTTTCGGTGTGTGCGTGTGTGTGTTTAACGAGATAAGCAACGGTTGTCGTCTTAACCGCCAGCGCCGGCGAATTAATGAACGCCCATTGCCGCATACGGAATGCGGAGGACTCGCGTCCTCTTCCTCCGCCTCTCGGATTCGTTACGGTGGCTTGCGACACGGCCTGAATACACAATACGGCCGTCTGAGGTAACCAAACCATCAGGTTACACATATCATGCGCTAATAAAATTTAGAGATTTATAATACCTATTTGTTTATTCGCCTAACTTCTAAGATTCTAAGATTACTAACGGTTATATCTCAGCCTGAAATTTAATCTAAATACTATTTTTAAGTTCACGCCTGTATCGAAGAAAGTATCAAAGTCAACCAACTTTGTAGTGTTTTTTTTTTTAATACCTTCCCGGAGATATAGCATAGCAGAACGAAATAACTTTGACCTAGAGAATGTGATCGCGTACATGACCGTCAACTGTCATCTGACAACTCCATCTGCTCTGTCTTTAGTCAGCTGTGCCGCCTATACGGTATGCGTATGCGCTTAATTCTAGATCTTTTCCGTGTCTAGCTTATTTCAGCTTTGTACCAAAATTAATCTTCGCCAAACCTGAACGATACCATCTGAAAGAGCATCCTTTACCTTGCGTTATTAAACGCACTTTGTTTACAAAAAGTGTGAAATTTGACAAGATCCACAACCGCTGGTAAGTAGTTGTTTAATTAAATTGGTAGTGTATAAAGAGAGTGTAGTGATTTTTGACTTACCAATAAACGTTTTACAATGATTGTTTGTTTAAGGACTCAGTATGAAATTGAAAATTGAAAGTTTGATTATCAAGCAATTGTTATCAATGTATCACTCAGCAGAGTAACCGTTTAGGAAGGCTTGTACTATGCCGTCAAGATGAACGTTCGCCTCATAAA
>JARJDQ010020384.1:0-11746 GCA_030264215.1 Geostiba sp. GC000077
ATTGCAGGACGACTGTTCGTGCACGGTTATTATCGATAATTATACCGCGATACGGTAGATCATAAAAATGTATAGTTAATTCATCATAACTCATAACCTCGGCCATTTTTGACGTTTCTAACCGCACGTGGAACTGTGTTGAATGGGAGAGAGAGAAAGACAGGTTTCTTAAATAATTAACAACAAAGTTTACTTTTTTAACGCGCTGGGAAGTGTAGGTTATCCCCAACAATCGTTACCATGGCTGCTTTTCTTGGTTACCATAGTTACCAAGAAACTGAACTATTAATTATTAAAAAAATGTGTCAAAAGTGTACAGGCCGTGATAAAATTCCTTCATATTTAGTAGAATCCAAATATTATTAACACATTATTTAGAGCATTAGACCATGTACACAATTTCTTTCACATATTCCACGCGTTTCAACTGAATGCGAATCATTTAGGTACTATGTACAGTAAAATCTATATTTATAGCTTCTACAGATATCATTAGAAGCGTTAGAAGTGAAACTTTTTACTCCGATTGTACTGCTAGAACTACTTAAGTTGGACGTGTACTTGTTTTCATGTTGCTAGGATGTGGCGATGCTGCGTAGTCAGTTCATGTCAAAATTTGAGTTGAAACGTTGAAATTTGGCGTCGAGCGGCTTTCTTCATCTTTGTTTTTTTGGTAAAGACATGCGTGGTTAACAAGTAGAAATTAAATCGACTTCATATGGCTAGTTGTCCGAGATCGTGCGATGGCGGTAGAGGCGGCGCCGGCCAATACCCGCTGCGCACCCGCCCCCGGTCGCCCGCTAGCCCGCGGCCGCCCCCTTGCCCTGGCGTGCAAGTGCGACCGCATTCACCGGTCGGGCGCACACCCCCACCGCGGGTCTCCTATCGCACGACGACGCGCCACCCCAACATGTTTCCGGTGCAGACCCGTCCGCCGTCCAGGAACTACGACATGGACATGATGACATCCGGTGAGATGTTCGACAGCCCGGGTGGTGGCGGCGGCTATGGTGGGATGCCTGATTCGACGGGCTATCCGTTCTCCTCATCGGGGGGCATGACCTCGGGCATGAGCTCGGGCTTGAGCTCGGGCATGAGCTCCTATTATGGCGGCGGGGGCGGCGGATCTCCATCGCCGCGCGTGCGCACAACCACCTCCACGACCATCATCACCACTGAGGCGGACGATGATGATGACGACGACGATGACGATGATGATGACGGCGGCGGCATGGGGCCGCGCGGTGGTGGCGGCGGTGGCGCCGGAGGAAGGACCTACACATGCCCGGGGTCGCCGGGTGCCGGAAACGCAACTTACACCGTGGGTGGCGGTGGCGGTGGCGGAGGTGGTTACGGCGGTAATGCTACTTACAACGTGGGAGGCGGTGGAGGTGGCAACGCTACTTATAATGTTGGAGGCGGTGGAGGTGGCAACGCTACTTATAATGTTAGCGGCGGAGGTGGCTATGGAGGAGGAGGCAGCGGCTATGGAAGTGGCTTTGGACGCTCCGATCCGTACTCCTCGGACTTCAGTGACTTTGACTACGAAGGCGGGAACTGCTCAACCACCCCACCGATGGGGCTTTACTCAACCTATACCATCGACCCAGCTAGCTTTGAGGTCGGACCGCCCAGGCCACCATTGCGTGGCCCTATTCCAGGACCTGGTTGCTCTGGAGCCGCTGGCGGATCTGGAGGAGGTAGCCCAAACAAAACCGTTACGAAGATCATCAAGAAGGTGATTACGGAGAGTCCCTCATCGGCTGAGGCTAACGGCAGGGGATTAAATGCGGGCGCTGGCGGTAGTGGTGGTTGTCCGGGAGGCGGAGGAGGTCGCGGAGGTGGTATGGGAGGCATGGGAGGCATGAGCGGATCAATGAATCAAAGCGATTTTGCAAGAGGCATTCGTGGACAGAGCACACCGAACCGAGCAGGAGGAGGAGGTGGAGGTCGAAGTGGAGGAGGTGGAGGAGGAGGACCATGCGGTAGTGGCTATGACCCTTGCACCAATCCGAATCCATGCAGTCAGATCCCTAACCAAGGCGGCGCTGGTGGCAGCGGTGGAGGAGGACAAGGAGGTCAAGGGGGTCAAGGAGGTCAAGGCGGACAAGGCGGGCAAGGTGGACAGGGTTGCGGAAACCCGTGCTGCCCGCAATCCGAGCAGGCCACCAGCCTCACATGCGAGGTGCGCCGCCATCTTGCCGAGCTCGAATGCACCGAACGCGATCAGATCAATGCAGACCTAGCCCTGTTCCAGCAGGCCCGCCGGCGATTGGTCGAGGTCACCACGACCATCTCAGCATCGCAGCCGCCTGTGAACTTTAATCAACCACCCGGCGGCGGCGGGCAGGGCCAGGGCCCGGGCCACGGCCAGGGCAATCAAGGCAATCGGACCTGCTAAAGAGATGCCATCCCGCTCCATATATGCTAACGAAGTTTCGACCAAATTCCAAATGCCATGTAACGAAATACACTTTTGGGTGTCAGATTAAAATCCGATTGACATGACACTTGACTTCTCCTGTTCCTGACTTTTTTGAGCGTTGTTTGAGAGACAGCTCATTGAGTTGTCATCCGCACGGCACGCACGTCTGCATCATGTAAATTCTTCCCACCTTTCAAAATTTCAAATGCAAATCCATACACCCAGAGTATGAGAGCAAGATGGCCTGCTGTAAAAAGGGCAAGGACAAGGGACAGGTCCAGAAGGTCGTGATACCCAAGGGCATGATCAATCCGGGCGAGACGACCATCATCGAAATACCCTCTTCGCTCCAGAAGCAGCCGATCGTCGTCGCCAAGCGCAAGACGAGCATGGACGATCTCACCGCCATACAGAAGAAGTGCTGCGGCAAGAAGAGCAAGAGCAAGGACGCTCCGCAGGGCAAAGTCTATCAATACGACAGCTCTAAGAGCTCCAAACCACCGTAAGTCCACATGTTGCTTCAATACTCAACATCTTTAATGAATTATTGCTTTTAGAGATTTGGATGCAACCGAAAGGAAGGAACGCGAACAGTTTCTGCGAGACCTTGAGGAGTTCCAACGCGCTCGCCGCAAACTGCTCTCGAACGCTTCGTTCCTCGCTGGCGAGAAGTCTACTGTCAAGAAATAAATTTACAATCAACATTACTTAATAATTTCTCCTTTTCATCGGAATAGACGAAACAAAGTTTAGACGTAAAATTTGCGCTTTATTTCTCAAACAAGTTAGGTTAGAACGATGCAGTATTTTGATGGGCCGAATTTCTCAGGTGCTTCCTTCCCTTGCCAGAATTGCCCGAATTGGTCCCTCCGTCCGAAGTCCCGCCAGAGGATGCTCCTTCAGTTGAGGTCAACGTTAAACGTGCAATGTCGAACTGTCGAGCGGTAACTACTGGCTTGGTAACGTTGAAATGTGTTGGCGGTCGGAAATTCTCCCAAACGCTTCTGGAAAGGTCGTGCTTTTCCGTCGACTGGTTGTGATCAACTGAGGAGCCATCGGCGATGCAGATATTGAGATCCTCGTCGTTGTTGGAGGTGCATGTGCAACCGGCATCGTCTTTGGTTCGTGGCATGACTTGTAAATTCAAATTTTGTCTGGGCCTAAAACTCTAAAACTAGAAAATGTTTGATTTGGCTTGGCTTAGATATCGCCGCCTGGCGTTCTGATAATGCTCCAATTTGTTGCGGATTTTCTCGCTTTCAATGTCATCAACAATGTCTAGCAACAAAGCGAACTCCCTGTCGGTGATATCCGGATGAATCACCATTAAATTTTCAATGGCACGTTTGTAGTTGATTCTTGTAAATCGGGATCGTCTATTATCTTGCTCGTCGGATTTGGTGGTTTTCGCTGGGAAATGTTCTTGGATTAAAGAGTTACAGCATGAACAACATTTGTATTGAGCTTGTGACTGTGGCATTTTGCTGAAATTTGATTTGTGATTTGATATTTGATTTGACACGTGATCAATTTATACTAGCAAATTACGTAGGAGTGCAACTGAACAAAATGTCGAAAATTCAATCTCAATCCAAATCCGAAACACCGCCGAGGTCACCATCCCCATCACGATCTTCCAAGTCTGTAAACTCGGTAAAAATTGAAGACGAATTCATTCTGGAAGCAACGCCACGTGGTGGAGGATACATGGTGGTCTCCCCGGATTTGGTCGAGTATCAAAGTGATACGCTAATGTATGCGAGCAGTCGAAGTTCTTGTTTCTGCGGCGGCTTTGATACAGAATCAGAGATTGGTTGGGAAAGTGCTGATGAGGAGAATACACCATCACTACAGAGCCTTGAACCGCAAGGAGACTTCAATCTACTTGCGAACTTGATAACGGTGGTCATGTTGCTAGCATCCGGTAACGAACCCAATGATTTTCAATTGAAGGTCGCATCTGATTATCTGGATTGCATCAAGGACGATGAGGGAAACACCCCACCAAATATTCAAGGCTTATTAAATCATATTCAAATGGTTACCGAGGAAGAGGACGAGGAGGAAGAGGGCGACGAAGAGGAGGAACATGTAATTTGTCAAAATATAGCAGATGATGACGAGGAAGAAGATAAACATCAAAAGAAGGAAAATGATAAGAAGCAAAAAGACGATAAAGACAAAGACAAGAAAAAAGACAAGAAAGTATGCAAACAAGAGGGCGATGAAGAAGAGGTAACATCCAAACAATCCAAACATTCCAAAACTTCAAAACAACGTGACGATGATGAACAAGAAGTAAAATCTAGAGAATCAAAACATTCCAAAAAACAACGTGACGATGAAGAAGAAATAAAATCAAAACATTCCAGCAGACATTCGAAAATTTCCAAGCAACGTGACGACGATGAACAAGAAGTAAAATCTAAACAATCCAAACATTCCAGAAAACAATGTGACGATGATGAAATAGAAGTAAAATCAAAACAATCCAGACATTCCAAAAGTTCCAAGCATGATGAACAAGAAGTAAAATCTAGACAATCCAAGCATTCCCGAAAACAAAGTGACACTGAAGAAATTGAAATAAAATCAAAACAATCGAAACATTCCAAAATTTCCAAAACAGGTGACGATGAGGAAGAAGAAATAAAATCCAGACAATCCAAACATTCCAAACAATAGTTCCATATCCCTTAGTAACATGACATGTGATGATGTATGATGACGTTTACTATTTTGAAATTATATGATACTCGATATTAAAATATTAAATCACTTGTGGTCAAAATGAGTCAGAATAAAAAAAGCACTTCCAAAGCGCCCCAGTCCAATGAACGACATCAAAATGATTCCGAAAGCGCGTCATTTCGAACTCTTCCCAGTTACAACACCCCGCCGCATAAAGGCAGTGAACGAGGGTCCGAAGAAGAATCATTTCAAACTCTTCCCGCCTACAACACCCCGCACCACAAAAGCAGGGCCCGAGGGTCCGAAGGCGAGTCATTTCAAACCCTTCCCGCCTACAACACCCCGCATCACAAAAGCTGTGTCCGAGGGTCCGACCATTCACAAGATGATTCCGACAGCACGTCATTCCGAACTCTTCCCAGTTACAGAGAAAAGTTGGTTTTCTTCACCTAATTGTAATCGATGGTTTCAACATGATTTCTATTTTTGTAGATACAGCGCCTTCGATGAAACTCGAATCCAAGTCAATAAAAATGGGACCATTCCAATTATCGAAGCCAAATCAGAGAAATACACGCCAATTCCCTACGTGTTCCGCGTCACGGACAATTCGAACCAGAAGTCCATCAAAACAATGGTACGATGTCCGCCATTTCATGTCCAATTGGATCATACCATCGCAGTTGTCTGGAGTCTCTACGCTGCGGACGAAACAGACATTCCTATTGGTATCAATCAACTACACTGGGCATACTGCTTCCTTCAAAACGTCAAGGAGAAAGACTCAACGCACCCGAAAGACATTGAGCACTGCTTGAACTCGATTACTGACGAACTCATCGAGCAGTACGCCGAGTTAGCTGAGGACAGTCCAACGCCACAGTCTTCAACTACCAGCTTCAATCCCCAAGCGCATTCAACGCGTACTGATATTGATGATGGCGATGGAGACACCAAGACCTGTCCCTGTGGTTCCACAGTTCGTTTTGCAGACGAAGTGGACACTTGCTCCGGATCTACCAACTCGGCATCGTGCTCAAGACAACCTGATTATCCCTTCTCAGTGACCTACAATGACATGCTACTGCACAACTCTTCCATGGACTCGAACCGCGGCAACAAAACGAAGGATATCTGCAACAGGGACGATAGTACAGTGAACTCCTTCCTGGACACTATGCGGAAGGACCAGTTGAAGAAAATTCTGGACGAGTTGGATCGCTTGCACTCGATTGAGAAGTACATTGGCAATACTGATAAGGACTTTATTCCGTACTTGAATGATGATGATCGAGAACTGCAGGAGCTGATTGAATTAAGAATGGATTGCACAAGTGATGCGTGTGGCAACAAGAAGGACAAGGAAAAGCAGAAGACTTCCAAAGATTCTTCGAAAAAATCAACGCCATCGCAATCAGAGGCTAGTAGTACTAGAGGTATATGCAGACGGCAAGGACAAGATAATGCTGATGATGAGGAACTACAAGCTGAAGATGATGGAGAATTTTATGACGTCACTGACGAAGACACAGAGAAGCGCAAAAGCAAGCAGAAGAAGAAAGAAAAACATTAATTTGGAAGACGAACACAAAAAATAACCAATGCCGGACATTTAATACAAATACAAATAATGTTCATGTTTATTCATTGTGTTTGCTATTTTATTTTGCATCATTATCAGAATAAGTATCATCGATGTGCTTATAATCAATCAACTGTTGACTTTATTTTGCTATCGCGTATTATAACTGATTACGTACGTTATTCGTAGGGGGTAAAAGTTCAAGTATATCTTGAATGTACTGAAAGCTACTTCTTCTAGCCGTTGCAGTTTATTTGTAGCTAATAGTTTTCGTTAAGTCTAAAAAAATAGTTGTTGGCACAATCTTCTTCGAATTCTTGCTCGAACTACACGATACACGTTAATGATATCTTATTGTTTACATTATTTTTGAGTGTTTTGTTCATTTCCCTCATCTCAACGTCTCAAAAGTCTCAATCAAAAGGAGAGATATCTAGTAAAATTTCGTTTCAACCACATTCGTAAAAATTTAAGTAAATTAAATACACGCGCACAAAAACATACATCAGAAACGCAATAAGGTTGCAACACGTAATCGTTAGGAATCGCCGCGTGCCAAATATTACGAATATTACTACTTATTACAACATAAGAAGAACATTATGATATTTTATACGAACCAATGCATATCGGTCTTGAACTCTTGACACCGCGGTTACTTCGTTGGAGTGTGTTTAAGGTTTTAAGTTTTTAAGTTTTTAAGTATTTAGTTAAGCTTACTCGATTAACTTGGATGGCAAATTAAGATACTTACGTCCACTTACTCCGTTACAACCTACTTCAATAATTAAAACATAAAAACAATATGTACACGAAATTACGGACTAAAATTTCAGAAGTGAAGGACAAGCAAAATGTACACGGATAAGGTCGCGGCCTCCACGCAGTTTCTTCTTTTTTTGGTATTTCTCTCTTTACTTCCGCCGACCACGATGATTGTCGCGTCGTTGCTTTGCAGCCTCGTTTCCGCGTAGGACATCAGCGTAGGACTTCTCCAGCTTCTTGAGTTTATGCAGCTCTTGCGATGCGACGCTAGGTTTATACTCCAAGCCAATGCGCTCTTGTTTGAGGCTGCTTTGGCTTGGAGTTGGCGATGGTGCATTCCGTGCGAAGAATTGAATGGTGCTGCCGTTCCACGCGCCCTCTGGTGCGACCGCAGTGTTCTCGTTGTTGCTAGCCTGGTTATCGCGACCGCGACGACGTCGTGCTGGCGAGGCTCGGTTCACATACCGAATGGTTGGACTGCCAACGATGTGCGTCACCGGCGAGTCGCTCCTATCCTGGAACTGCTTCTTCTTGCGCGACGAGGAGCGTTTGCGCACATTGTTCCCGGTGAGCGACTCCAACGGCTGGCGGATCAACGGACGCAGCACGCGCTCCTGCGGCTTGGCCGCCTCCGCCTCCGTGAGGCGAATGTTCTCGATCAGAGTAACCGGCTCAGCCTGGCTTGTAGATAGCTCAGACATGGCCGAAGAAAGCACGCTCTGAGTATCATCGGTGCAATTGTCGGGGAAGTCGGGCAGAGCCTCAGCGCAAGGAGTGGCAGGAGGCACCTTCGGAGCAGCCTTGCACTCGTCGTCCAGGAGCGGCAGCTCCTTGTGCTCGTCGGCGTTCTTCGCCGCCTTCTTGAGCACGCTGAAGATCTCGCCGAAAAGTTCGCGGAACTCGGGCCGCTGGCGAAAGCGGCCGCCGATGTGGGCGGCATCGTCATAGATGCTGATGCAGTCCTCGCCGTCGCCGATTGTGCAGAGAAAGGACCCCGGCCGGCGGTCGGTCTGCGTCGCCTTGTTGCTCGTCTCGTCGGAGAAGCCGGACGAGCTGGTCTCCGCCTCCGAGAAGTCGGTCGGGGTCTGCGAAAAGGTCTTGCGCACCTTCTTCGGCTGCTCGGTGCGCAGGCTGTCGCCATGTCCGCTCTCCTCATCGGTGTCCTTCGTGCTCATGGTGTTGAAGTCGCCGGACATGGCCAACTCCTCTTGCAGCGTCATATTAGCTCCGTTAATGATTTTACCCGGGCGAATCTCCTTCTGGACCTTCTTCAGCGCTTCGTACTTTTCGACCAAATCCCTGTACAGATTCACGCCGCCACCGCGTGGAGGCGTGCTGGTTTTCGCATACTCCTGCAACGATCACCAGTACATTAGCAACACGACGCCATTTTGTCAGAACGTTAAACTCATTAAAAGTATTAAAACAGTTACGTATTTACAGCGGGTTAGTAAAAGCCACAGCAGGCAAAAATCACACCTACCTTACGCTGCACGTGAGGTATGCTCACAAGCGATGCAACTTATTATCGTGCGTAATCAGATGCAGCAAAAACATTGAGTACGTGAAGGATTTGTACATAAACGGAAGGAGGTAGTGGTCTTTAAGGGTGAGACAGAGGTCTACGAACAGGGCAAACATCGACATGGTCGAGGGCAGCATCCAATGCATCTGGTGCGCCGAACGACGGCGACGCCCGCGACGAGCAGGTTGCTCCTAATATCAAATCAAAACAACAACTCAAAAACGCATATCCAAACAGCATGCAGATGCAGATGCAGCATTACCGAGTTATGTCAAAGATAACTTTGTTGCCATTGTTGAGGTGTTGATGATTCAAAGATGAACGTGCAGTTTAAAAGACTTTAGAATCAACAACGTCATTGCATTTATAGGAGAGGAGAGAAGCAGGAAAGGATTAAATGCCAAAGCGATCAGGAAGCCAAACAACGACAGTAACGATGACAATCAATTCATATAAGCGCATGCAATCGAAGCCAACACACACCTGCACTTCCATGTAGAACGAGGTGCGGTGTTGCGTGTCCGCCATGGTGTCCATCATGCTCACATCATCCTCGCGATCGTCGCACAAGCTGAGCGACATGTCGTCGGCCGGGTCCACGGAGCGTAGACATTTGTGGCACATCTGTCCTTGTCTAAAAATCCACCATAAAAATCAGTTGGAAACAGACTATCAATCGAAAAAAAATCTGTAGGGTATGTCTCCGAGCCACCCGCGTGTTTAGTGTGGAACACGCACATAAGTTATTAAGAACTTAGAGGAAAGTAGAAATAAGATGAAACAACGAAACAAGTAACGAAGTAACATGTGTCGTACCTGACTTCTTCCAATGTGCTAATTTCGTCATGCATACTCTTCATCTCGCATCCATTCTGCTGAATACTGATGATTTGATTCTCAAGCTCTTGGTTCTGCTGCACCATGCTCTGCAATTGGTCCTCGAGCTCTGTGATACGACGCGCTTCGCGTACAGCAGTCGCATGTGCTTCCTGCAGTCGGTGCATCAACTGTGTTACTTCAGAATTGGAGTTGGTGTTCTTATCCCTCTCATCTTTACCAGGCGTCGTCTGCGTTTCCTTTCCCAGCGTTTTGTCCACAGTTCCAGTACTCGCACATTCCATCTACAAAAATAATACACATTAACCTTTCTTGATTGGGTAAAAAGGAAAAAAAAACTCACCGTTTTCTTATGTGCGTTTGGTGTTCGACACTGGGGACTCTCGGGTCGGTCCACCTCATCGACGTCATCACCATTCAGTCTCGTGTACTTGGCGACCACCTGCTGAGCGGTGCCGGTCTCCTTCTGCGCCTGGAGTTGTCGATGCGACGCATTTAAATCCCCCCGCAGCTCCTCAACGGTGCCCTGCAGCTCCTCGCATCTTAGCTCGCTCACATCCAAGCTGGCGCTGAGCGACTTGGAGTGCTTCTTCTCATTGGCGCACTCGATAGCCAATCGATGATTAGCGCGCTCCAGATCCTGAATGCTCACCTCCAATTGTTCGTAGATCCGAAGACGGGAATCGTTCACCTCGCGCAGTGCGACGGTTTGCTTTGTAAGGTACTCAATCTCCTGCGTCTGGTCATCGATGATGTTCATGTGATGCTTCACGGAGATCTCCAGCTCCTTGTTGCGCTCGAGCAGCGTCTTCCCCAGCTCTGCCGCCAACTGCAAGTCTGCAAAGCAAACGCACTGTATGAGTCTCGGGCTCTCGGGTGTGCATCGGAAATGTGATGCATAGCAATAAAGGCAATAAAGCAATAAAAATTCGTTTGTACAAGCGCATTTTAATGATGGTGGTCGTACGCGTACGGTACATTAACAATTAGAAATGCCGATGGAAAGTTGGCCGGCACTCGGTGCACGCTCGAAAATCTAAAAAAGCGTAAAACAGCCGACCGAGAGCGACGGGTAGAAAAATCGCAAGTGTTCCAGTTTTGCGTCGATACCATTTTACCATTTTTACATTATTATAATTATTGACGTCGCGTTGCTCATTTTTTTTTCGGCGCCTGAAGTGAATGAATTTCACAGTCAATAGGACGGGTCGGACGAGTTTACATTTTACAAACTCTCAAAGTGGAGCGTTCGAAGATTGTTTGGCCGCGGTAAAGAAAGTCGCGAAATAATTAACGCACATTGCATCTACGCACCTAGGCACGAAAAAAATATGACCGACGGTCGAAGAGTTAATGGAGGGAAAATTATAGTTGCCGACCAGCGGACATAGAGTGGACACGGACAGCGACTTGGGAGGCAAAAAAATCGTGCGTAAGTTACCATTTGTGGTTCCAGTCACTTACACACCTCGATGAAAATTTGACTGTTCTAATTTTTAAAACTTTCGATTTTTTTACGTCTGCTGTGTGGTGGAAATTTTATTTGCGGTAGTAAATCAGTTAAAACTTGACTCTTTACAATGAGGAAGACCCACGTATTTTTTTCCTTACTAAAGAAAAATATTTTTCGCATATTTTGCATTATACTCAACATGAAATATGATATTTATAATTTTGAAAAAATAGTTTTCTTCTCTGCAGACCTAATAGCTCTTTCATATGATACCACACAAGTCACAAAAAATTTAAAAACCCAAATTACCGTTTTCTTTTAACACTCTTATCACCCCGCCATTTTGAGTGTTAGCTAGTGAAACCTACGATCGTCATCAAGTTCTATTAGTGTGCCAAATTTCAAATTTCTAAGTTGCATAGTTTCTGAGAAAAACGGCTGTGCCAAATAAACCAAATAAACGGACGG
>JARJDQ010020391.1:0-10035 GCA_030264215.1 Geostiba sp. GC000077
CAGCATTTTGTTTTATCCACCCTACCTAAACTTTTTTTGATTATTCCTTTCATTTCCATTGATTTTCAATAATGATTCTTGAATTGAATTTATTTGCAATATTGAATTTTGAATTCTTCGTGCGAGGTCGTGCCTTTCTGCCCATGGCGTGTAACAGCATGCGCATTTCGCCGCACCGTTCGCACGTCCGCACTTGGCTGACACTGCCGTGGAGCGCTTCGTTTCGCTCCGCTGGACTGCCACTTTGCGACGAGGGGCGAGGCCTGACGATCGAGATGACGCGAACTACCGCTAACGAGTAAGGAGAGACGCGATATTTAACAGCCAGCCTGCTGATTCCGCAGGCGAGCGAGCGAGATGCAGCGACACGACGCCCTAATGTCAGACTGCGCGCGGAACAGATTCCAGGTTAGACTTATGGTTGTTTGTTTATGTATGATGTAATGTTTGTATATAACGGCCACTCTGTATTTGATATATAGCCTATATATATATAGCCTAGCTACCAGGAAAAACAAAGAAAACATAACATAACCTAGAAATTTCGGAAAAACGTAAAAAGTGGCATCGGCGTCATCAGCCGTAGTGTGTTCCCTCAAAAAGTTGCCAAAGTTTCCAATTTCCTCATGATTCGCGAGTGCAGCGTAATAAATTGGTCAACCCTCAAGGCATTTTACAATTTAGGAAGATGAAATTGGTAAGTATCATTCAATAAAAACCGTCGAAGATGTTTTGTTTTGTGCAGACAACAATTATTTGAAAAGATTCAAAACTAGCAGTCATGGTTGCTATTTCTGTTAAATAATTTAAATTACCGTAGGGAAATAAATATAAAGAACGGAAGAGCAGACGCGGAGTTTGCTGTATTGCTGTATTACTAAATTGCTGTGTAGCTGTGTGCTGTTCTCTTCCTTATGGTGAGTTATGGTTTTTCAGTATTGTCTCAGCAACGATCCCAATAAACCATGTCATTTATTAACGTTCAACGAGATTACCATCATGTTGGACTGTGGTTTATCACTGCAGTCAGTGCTGAACTTTCTGCCACTCTCGTTTGTCGCTACAAATCGGTTGCTGGGTCTTCCTACATGGGTGCCACAAGATATGACTTATTCAGAGTTAGAAGGGGTAAAAATTATTGTTCTACCACTAATTTGTTTGTATACTATTCAGTGTGGTTTAGGAGTTGAAGGAGAACTATGACAGAGTGTTTGTGGATTCTCCACCAGAGTTTTGTCCACCACTCGATAAACTGATGGACTTTTCGCAAGTGGATGTGATTTTGATCTCCAATTACTTGTGCATGATGGCACTGCCTTTCATCACAGAAGGTACTGGATTTCAAGGCAGAGTGTATGCTACTGAACCAACTCTACAAATTGGCAGGTAATGAGCATAATATTTTATTGTATATCATCACATCAGGGATGGAAACCGGTAACCGAAATATTTGATCAAATTACGGTTACTGTAACCGTAACCGAAATTATTTTGAAGAGCATCTTTTTGCCTTTGAGAATGCGCAAAGGTACTAAAGAGGTGAGAACGCATTCGGGAAATATAGAGCAAAATATGGAAATCGAAAAAATTTCAAATTTTATTTTAAGGCACCTCCGGCACCCTGACGGGGTTGGAACGGGATGCATTTTAAAGAGCGTCGTCTTTCCAATTAGAATCAGAAAAGATACGTAAAGAAAGAGGTCGCATTCAGATAACCTTAACCGTTACATGTGTTTTTCGTTCTTTAACCGGTTAGAGCGTAACCCTTTCGGCTCTACAAAACCGGTTAAAAATCAACCGATATGGATAACAGTTTCCATCCCTGCATCACATGAATGAAATCTTTTTGTTCTTGTAGATTTTTGCTGGAAGAACTCGTGCTAAACATTGAGCAGTGTCCAAAGGCAGGATTTGCTAATCAGTGGAAGAACTTTATGCATCAGCTGCCTTATCCATTGAGTGACTCCTTCAAACCAAAGTCATGGAAACACATCTACAGCATGAGCAGTATGAACGCCAGTTTATCACGCATTCAGATGGTTGGGTACAACGAGAAAATCGTACGTCCGTAACTATCTTACCGTTCCAATTAAATTAAAGTGGAATACACTTATTAGGGCCACATCGGGACAGTGCCAATTTGGTTCTATTTACCGGGTGCCCCTAAAAACCGATACGACAAATCCATATAGGAATATTATAGAATCCGTCCAAGGGCTTTTCTCAAACAGATTCCACGTACATTGATTTGAGTATTGTTTTAGGATGTCTATGGTGCGCTACAAGTCATACCAGCAAGTTCCGGCTTCTGCCTCGGCTCCTGTAACTGGGTCATCAACTCCGACTACGAGAAGATCGTCTACTTGAGCGGCTCCAGCACGCTGACGACGCATCCGCGCCCGATGGACCACAACAGTTTGAAGAATGCAGATATTCTAATCATGACGGATTTGACGCAGACGCCCATCAGTAATCCGGATACGATGTTGGGCGTGCTCTGCGTGGTTGTTGGTCTTACATTGCGCGGCGGCGGCAACGTGTTGATACCCTGCTATCCAACCGGTGTGGTGTACGATTTGTTCGAGTGCTTGTCGCAGAAAATGAGCGACCTGGGCGTCGCGAACTGCCCGATGTTCTTTATTTCGCCCGTGGCGGACGTGTCGCTGGCTTATTCGAACATTTTGGCCGAATGGCTGTCGTCAATGAAGCAGAATAGAGTGTATCTTGCTGACGACCCCTTTCCGCATGCGGCACTCCTGAAGAACACCAAACTAAAGCATTTCAAGCATATCTATTCGGAGGGATTCAGTACCGATTTTCAAGAGGTACGTTATTGTGAAGATTTGTTTAAATGCATGTACAAAGGAAATGTGTTTTTTTTAAAGCCGTGTGTTGTTTTCTGTGGACATCCCAGCTTGCGATGCGGCGATGTGGTGCAGTTCATCGAGATGTGGGGCAACAATCCACGCAATTGCATCGTATTCACAGGTATGTGCTTTATTCTCTTATACAGGGCGTAAATGAATTGGGGGATAATCAACACGTGGCGCGATTCATTGATTAATTCTGAGTATAAAAACTCAATACAAAAATGTTCCAACTCTCTTCGTTTGGTCACACGAGGTCATCAAAGTTACGATTTTTAGGTTACAAATATGCATAATAACAAAATTCCGTTTTGTTGCACAGCAGCTGCTGTAAAAATCGAACACATCTGCACAGCCAGTTTTCTCTTAAATAGCATCTAACCAGAATTATTAATATATTTGTACCGCTATTTAAAAGAAAACCGACTTTGCAGAAGTGCTCGATATTTAAAACCGGTACTGTTCGACGAAAAATTATTTTGTTATTATCGCAACTTTGATGACCTCGTGTGACAAAATGAAAAGAGTTGGAACATTTTTGTATTATGATTTTCTACTCAGAATTAATCAATGAATCACGTCACGTGTAGATTATCCGCGCCAATTCATTTACACCCTGTATCACTACGCTTGTAGCTGTGCTTGTAGCTGTATTGAAACATTTTATATTCAGAACCAGATTTCGATTACATCGATGCACTCGCCCCGTATCAACCATTGCAAATGAAAGTCGCGCACTGTGCGATTGACACGTCGCTAAATTTCACGCAGGCGAACAAGCTCATAAAGGAGTTGAAGCCAACCACTCTGGTTGTGCCGGAATGCTACACACTGCCACCAACAAGCGCGCCAAATCTCACAGAGCTCGTCATCGAAAACTCGCCTGATCGCACCTTAATTCCCTACAAATGGGGTGAGGTTGGTTGGGCCTATACTTGAAAACATTGCAATGTGTACTCTAGTCTGCTCTAGTCTGCTCTCCGTTTACATGTGTATCTAATTGCAGGTGCTTAATCTGCCTTTGAAACGCCGGCAAAACCGAGTGTATCTGGAAAACGGCTTGGCAGACAACGTCGTCCTCTCCGAGGTGAATCCTGGAATGGCAATGTCCACCATCACCGGTAAATTCACAGTGAAGAATAACGCGCATAACGTGGCAGACTTGGGTGATACTGCTGACGGCAAGCTTAAACAGAATGTCAAATATCAATTTGGCTCTGTAAATGTACAAGAATTAATTATGTTGCTGACAAAGGAAGGGATTTATGATGGCAAAATCGATCAGAAAGGGAATGAAACGGCTATTCATTTGGTAAGTTTGTGAACTAATTCTCGTGCATTTTGTGTCAATGCTGTCTCGCTTCCAGCCGGAGTTGGACGTTGTAATTACAATCAACGGGGAGAGTACGCATCTCATTTGCAACAACAGTGATGAAAGTGTGAGGACGAAAATACGGGGAATACTTATGCAGATGTTGAAAAGTTTTTAAATAGTCGTTATAATTTATGTTAAATGAAGTCATACTTTGCTTCCTGATCAATTTACTTTGTTTTTATAGTTTAAGCTTAAATAATTGCTTTTTTAGACTATATACAACTCTTCATACACTCATGTTTTTTTACACAATCATGTTTGATTCAATAATTCTCGATTCACTAATTACGATATACAATTAAATAGATTTATTTACTGGATAGAGAATAATTATAGATATAGAATAATTTACACAACAGTAATCTTTGAAAATCATCGATTCACTAATTATGATATACGATATACGATTAAATAGAATTATTTACTGGATATTTAATGTACTTTTTTATTTAGTCCAGACCGGCGTATCTTAAGCTAACTTGCCAAGTCGGCGTTTTCGCGTTTTGGCGAGAGAGCTGTGATTGGCTGAAAATTTGACCTACCACTACGTATTTCAAAATTTCAACCAATCACTTCTCTCTCGCTAAAACGCGGCTTGGAAACTCAGCTTTATCGTCAAGATTCTTCTCGTTGAAAACCCTTCACCTCCAAGACACAGGAAGTGCCATAAAATGCACTTTTTTGGAATACAGGGTGTAAATCAATTGGCGGATAATCTACACGTGGCACGATTCATTAATTAATTCTGAGTAGAAAATCTTAATACAAAAATGTTCCAACCCTCTTCGTTTGGTCACACGAGGTCATCATTACGATTTTTAGGTTACAAATATGCATAGTAACAAAATTCTGTTTTGTTGCTCAGCAGCTGTTGTAAAAGTCGAACACAACTGCGTAAAGTCAGTTTTCTCTTAAATAGCACCTAACCAGAATTATTAATATTTTTGTAAAATTTGAGTTAAATTAATTTGAATTGATTCAATTCAAAGTTTTAAAGTGTTAGCCAGCCATTCGGGTTAAATGCTATTTAAAAGAAAACTGACTTTGCAGAAGTGTTTGATATTAAAAACAGGTACTGTTCGACAAAAAATAATGTTATTATTATGAACATTTGTAACCTAAAAATAGCAACTTTGATGACCTCGTGTGACCAAACGAAGAGAGTTGGAACATTTTTGTAACATGATTTTCTACTCAGAATTAACACCGTGTATTATACACAACATATTTTAATGCACGGATCGAAGACGGTGATTGCTGCACTACGACCAGGGCAATGGGGTGTCAGTGGGTAATAAGATTTATTAGGTATTAAAAGCTCACTATCTGAATACAATGTATCTTAATTACAACCTCATCTTAATAAAATCAGGCGCTTATATTTGTTTTCATTTAGAATACCAAGTTTCAATAACATACAAAATCTAAAATGCCGATTTGGATCATCACAGCGCGAAAATAGATACATACTCTAAACATTTTAACATAAAACAACAGAGAACAACTCTTCGATAGACCAAAAACACATACAATTCTCAAGCGATATAATAAATTTAGTGCGATGTCATGCCATCGGAGAAGAGAACTCGCACCGCGCCGTCGTCCTCCCTGGAACATGGCTTAATCAACTTCTCGCCGCCTGTCAACGGGCACTCTTTGTAGTAGGCGATCAAGTCCCCTGCGACACAAAACATTGTTCATTGAATGATTGCCAGCGCATTTCATATAAAGTTAAACGTATGCAAAGCGGAAGGGAACAACTTGCTCAAGCACGATTCGGAAGAGTTGTTAAACAATAAGGCGAAATTGATGGCGGAAGTGAGGCCAGTTTGTTACATCTACAAGCCAAACGCTCGACGCTCGAGGCACTTTTGTTTTAAAAATTCATTGCCAACATGTATTGTTCGTAGGTTTCCAAACACGCTGCTTCGCGACTTGTGCGGAAAGGCACCGGCCGACGAGGATGAGTCGTTTAATTAGCTGCACGAAATGCGCGCACGGCGAAAGTTTGTAATGCCATCGCGATTGTCCGAGCTTCCTAGGGATTTAAGAAGGCACCATTTTGTAACAACGAAACTAAGCGAAACTCGCACCGCTTGCTGGGAGCAGTGCAATTAACAATCAGATTGTTCCGGACGTTTAACTGCGCACTGCGCTGCACAAGATTGTGCAAGGTGCATCCAGCAGACCCGCATAATTCAAAGTCGAGCGCGCGAATTCCGCGTAAAATCATTAGGTTTGAACTGAAGTGCACAAGCGTAAATCGCTAACTCTAACATCTGACGGTTATCAACGGCAGACGGCGCATTCGACTGATGGTATGCATCTTCAGAGTCAGCGACGCACTGCGATCGGCCATCCACCATCTGTCTTTTCCTATTATTTTCATGTCGGCGTTCAGATACAATTACCGTTAAAATGAAATTATGATTTGGTTGGACATTGAAGTGCAGTGAAGAAGATTCTCATTATCCAAAGGCAAAATGAACTGTGTATGCTTTTGTACTTACCTAGAGTTTTGTGTTCAACTTGATTGCTGCCCAGGAACGCATAGTTGTTAACCGCCGATACGAGGTAATGCTTGCATTTGTCTTTCGTTTTGTAGGAAATCGCGTAGCCCCAAAGTTTCTCCGAGAGTCGCACCAGGAACGTGCCGATCGGCTGGTGCTGCAGTAGACTTTCGGCCTTGGCTCGCGTGATTAAACCTAGCAGACAATTAAATGAATACAGTACCTGCTGCGCGAATTCGTGGAAATCGCTGCCTTACCATGGAAATACGGTTCGATTTGGTCGAGCTGATCAAGGCCCGCACGCTTAGGAATTTCAGATTTTTTGAACCAATCCTCCACCGCCTGTTTGCCGGGCGGTACGCCCGGCGCGACTGCGCTGTATGCCGGTTCCAATTCCAGCTTGCACGTGGTCAGTCTATGTTCCTCCCTCGCCTTGCGCGCGATTTCGCGAATTTGTTGCTCGGCCTCTTTGGCTTTCCTCTCTGCGATGCACAAGGGTAAAAGTAAAAAATGTTCCCATAATATGCTAGGTAAAAATGGTGCTCACCTTGTTCCTGCCACAGCTGCTCGTGCTTCATCTCAGCCTCCTCGGCCTCCTTGGCCGCCTGCATCTGCTTGGACTGGATGTTCTGCAGGATCTCGCAGGTGCGCTCCTCGGTGAGCCGACGCTCCCACAGGGCCACCTTGTCGGCCACCTTGCGCGTGGTGTTGCGCTGATTGAGCTCGTTGAGCACGTCGTTGGCGTCTATCACATTGTACTTGTTCGATTTGTGCTGATAATGGCCGAGCTTGTAGGTGCCCTTGGGGTGCGCTGGGGTCGGTGGATTGATCTGCTTTTTCTGCAGCTGCAGCGCGTCCACCGAGCAGTAGATGTCCTCGTCGCAGTTGGGCGTGATGCATTCGATGAGCTGCTGGCGGAGCGCCTCCGCCTCGCACTCAGCGAGCTGGCGCGCCTTCTCGATCGCCTCCTGCTGCAGGATCTGCTCGATGCTCATGTCATCGGCGTGCTCGCCCATCACCCACACCCATGGCCCACCGTCGACGCCCGTCAGAAACGACACGCTCTTCTTCTGCTTCGTCCTGGCGTCGGCGGGCGGCGGCGGCGCCATTTGTGCGCACTTCTCGTCCCAGACGCGCCATCGGCGCACCTGCTCCGCGCGCATTTTACAGAAAAGCGTCTGCTTCTGCGTCTCATCGAGAGCGGTCAGTACCTCGGGATCCACGTACAAATCTCTGAGAATCTGTTGCAACATCTGAAAGCAGCAGAGCAAAAAAGAACCTGACCTGAGTTGAAATCGTGCAATGGGTCAGCGTTTGCGCATTCTCCTCCAAACAAGAGCACTAGGTGTGCACCTCACGTTTTGAACTTTTGCAAACATGCAGGCAACACTCCGCCACATACCGTAAACGTGCTTTTATCGCGTTGTTATTTTATTTGTAAATTGATCCATGTACGTATACGAATGGGAACGGGATCTTAGAGGTTCCGAGCGGCAACACAATTCGTTGCGCAATCCGATTTAAATATTTAAATGTCGCAACTCGCAATCGAACTAATCGGGGTAATGAATTCGAAATTCGATTAATTAAATGCGGAAAAGTTGATTTCCAGCGCCGGCGCGGCGCGGCAAATTCCAATGTTACGTAATTAAGGTTGCATGTACATTCTTGCAGTCTGCATTGCAATTAGTTCCTAAACGCGCTGATTATTAATCCCATGGTTAGCATTTTTCGAGCGCACCACATCTGGGAAACGACTATTAACAGTGTGTGGTTATCTATCATTAGAAATATGCAAGCCACGTTATTACGCACCAAGCTCAGAGCACTCGACTTCTTAAACAGATCCGCCAAAGAATGTTAAGCTTGAGTGTGCAAAGTGCATGCAGCGCATTTCAGATGGACATGGACATGGACATGTGTCTTCTCTCGGTGTTTTTCTTTTGTTGGCACACACAGTCGCGAAGTGCAGTGCAACAGTGCACGCAAAAAAGAAACCGCAGCGTTTTGCATACGGCATTACAGTGATTTCGTACGCACCACGCACATTGTGTCTTGTGCACCGCACCAGCGTGGTGCAATTACGCAGCGCAGGACACGGTCCCCGTGCATACGCACGCCGGCACACGAAACCGCCGCGCTCGTCGCCGGCGAGCGCATATCGAGTTTTCCCCATTGACCTGATATTTCAAGAGCGGCCGTTATGCGCTGCACGTCGCGCTAAGTGCGAGTAACGGGCCCCGCAACAATACGGTAGCCGCGCCGGCGACGGCCACCACGGACCAGCCAGACGCTCTTCGCGCACTCGTACTGTAAACGAAACTGCACTCGAAATTGTTGAAATTACAGCGGCCGCCGCGCGGCTGGAGCGCGCATCTCGGCCGCCAGGTTTTTAAGAAGTCATTAGTTCGAGCGGCTGCTCAAAGCGCACGGCCACACGAGTGCAACAGTTTCATCGTTCGGTTAAGATCGAAATTAGATAGAGATACTCAAGTTAACTTTCTACTTATTGTGCCTGTACTTATGATCGGCCGCATTGTGTGCTGTTGTGCATGTGCACTCCACTCTTTTGGTGCTTTAAACTTTAAAGTTTAAATAAACATATCACAACGCATGACAACTGATTGGCTATGATTATTACGCGCACAATAGGAAATGCAGACGCAGACACAAAGCTTCTTTCTCTATTTACATAATGAAGAGCCACGATTCAAAAGCAGTAGAAAACCAAATCAATTTCTTTGTTGTTTGTTGATTCATTTTCGTTCGGCGATTGATTCGCTTTAACAGTTAACGCATATATCACAAGAGCGAAGAAGGTAATTTATGATAATGCGATGAATGAATAATGCGTAGAAACACTTTTTAAACGGCGCCATTTTAGTAGGAATGCTTGCGCGGAGAAATTTCTCAAAGGACTCAAAGAAATCACAAATTTGAACATCTTTGACGTGAGTTCGCAACACATTGTAACGATTGGTCATGATAGTCATGAAACTCATGAATAACGAAATTAATATACAGAGTGTCCCATTAATGGCGTAATTCCTCTGGAGGTTTTATAGATGGCATGAAAAGAAGTACATTGAGCGATAAAATAGTATGTAATTTGTCCTTCATGGCTGAGATACAGGGCGGTAAAGTTTTATTGTCAACTTTGTTTGTAATTATTCTTTTCTTTTAATTTAAAGATTATTTAATTTGTCATCTAAAAAAATTTTGAGCCACTGGCAATATCGTAGGAGAAATTGAATTTTAAAATAACAAGTCCTAAGTTTAAAAC
>JARJDQ010020418.1:0-18508 GCA_030264215.1 Geostiba sp. GC000077
AAGGTATTTATTTCTGTAAAATTGTAGAAACTGTGTGGGCAAGAATTATTTTAACTTATGTTTCATAGGTTTTAAAATTTAATCCGTTGTTCTAGTTAAATATCCACATCTGATATTTAAACATATTTTTAATAAAATTATTCCCTAATTTTCTTTGAGCTGCCTTAGGGCATTAAAAAGTCCAAAAAGTCTTCCTCGATGTAAATTACGTTTTATCACTCGCAAAATAGGGCGCCTTAAAAATCAATTTAAAAAATAAATAAATAAATAAAATAAAATTTAAATTTAAAAATTAAAAAAGTCAAATATTATAATTCTTGATTAATAACTTGATTAATAATTAGAAGGAAAGTGAAAACAAGATGTGAGAGACTAATCATTACATTGATCATATTTCGGCTCATTTTCGTTAATTAATTTCGCTTTAATAAGCAGCTAATGACAACAGTTCGAATTATCAGCATTTAATTAGCCTCACTCGCATTGCTTAACGATGCGTGGAGTTTGAGCTATAAGCTACCGAGCAAAGTCGGCAAACAGAAAAAAAAAGTCGCTGTGGCAGATAGAAAGCAGAAAGCTGAAATTCATAACAAAGTCAGTCTGGTGGCCGACGTGGTGTCTTGTGTCTTGTGTGTCGTGCGATGTGTGTTAAGTTGACTTTCGTTCCGCATCGCTCCCAAGCCGCAGGCTGCAGGCATCGGCACTCATTAGTATCATTAGATCAATACATCAACGACATAATCAGCTAATGGCGCTGGATAATTAACACATAACATGCGATAATCACATCTCGCGACCCAGGGCATTAGCATCTCTCATCTCAACACTCTACCCAAACCCAAAGTCAAAAATTGAATAGATAAAAAAATTGTTAACATTTTTTTTTCAAAGTCGAATTGAATTAAAGTGAACACCAGTCCCAGGTGAATGCTTTTTTATGTAGCTATTTGTTTTGCGATCTTCTTTGTCGAGTTGAAAACGTCGGAAAAACGAATTATAACTGGCGCTGGTGGAAAAAATGATTTCGCCGCAAATTTCCCAGCGGGCATCGGGAAGTTATAGGGAAAATAATTTCCTCTATGCAAAATACCCCCGCACATCATGATTTCTTTCAGGCGCCGCCCGCGAATATCCAATACGAAGTATAAACATCCGGAATCAACCTGCAGTGCACTTTGCGTGTGGGAATTCACCTCGGAAAACAAACCGAAATTAATCGAGTTTTTTCCCCATTTCCTTCACATTTACTCCCATTCTGGTTGGGTGGCAAACGTTTTCATAACAGTTTTTAATCGCTGCGACAGGATACATTATGAAATCAATATATCCGCATAATTAATCGGGAAAAATGCAATTACGCTCGCATTTTGCCAACAATGCGAAAATTTATGATAATGCTAATTAAAGTTTCGCCAACTCGGCGAGATTTATATAGCTAAAAAGGCGCGCGTGTAGTGCAGTTGCGAATTTTCGGTCGATGTAATGTTGAAAATGTTGCCAACATTTTTGTATTGTATTTTTCGGAGGCGGGCAACGTCACACAATAAATTTTAATTGAAAATAGTGAAAATTAATTGAAAATCTGCGCGCACGACCGTGATATTTAATTGTGTAATTAACATTGTTAGGCTATCGTTTGATGTGTTCCTGCACTGCCGCCAGTCAGAATGAATAGCGCATAAATAGGCAACCCATTCAGCTGACATGAAAATATACAATTACGTGCCTATTACGAACCTACCACTCATTATTGATTAAGAGCAATTGAAAAGTTTTGATTGTGAAATATTTCGTTTTCCCTTTGTGAAAAATGCTCAACAAATTGCCTAAAAATTGTTTGAATGCCAACGCAATGGAATGCCAGTGATATCTGCATGGACAATCTGAACAATTTTTGAGAGCGAGGGTGAGGGGTTATTTTCTGGACACCATGCTATGCGGGAAATGTGCAGTGCAGTTCGATACTTCACCAATAAAATTTTACTACGAGCCGGGGCGGCGGTGCACACATTTTTAATGAGCGCCATTTATAGCTTAATATACTGGGTTAATATTGTCGTAAAATTTCGCTTCAAGTACGATCAACAAATTGGATTTGGTTTCGTGTGCGCAGAGCGCGCACGTTTCGAATGCGCGATTTTTATCTAGTTTAATCTAGTAGTTGTAGTTGTTGGTGCTGTTATTTTTGTGCGTCAAAAATCGAAGCGCAGCGCATTGTGTTGTAGATATGAATTATCGTCCAGGTCCAATAGGTATTGTCGTGTGGCATAACATCGCATGTCGACGGGTCGATGTGTGGCGTATACACCATTTTGATTGTCTCCTTAATAACAATAATTATTGCCGATTACGATCGCGATGCGTCGTTAGGTATAATGAAAAAATGTGTCACGTCGGCAACATCGCAACGTGCGGCGTTGCCACGCGCCGCGTCGACTTAATCATGTTTAGTCAGGGCGTTTAGGGGCATCGGGAGCATCAGGAGTCAAGAGCACCAAAACTTTCAAGTGCTAGAATTGGTGTTGAATCGAATATCGTGTTTACCGCGAATTGCAAATCGTAAAGAGCTACGTCGTAATTTAGAAACGCATTAGAGCGGTAATTTGTTTATGATTATTGCATTGGCATCCTTTTTTTGTTGTATTTCATGGAAACGTCCTTTCGATTTCTAACTGTTACAATGTTATTTATGCTTTGCAAAAAGCGCTAACGAAATAAACTGCTGCCAAATGCAGTTAGTTGTAATAGTGGTCCAGAATCGTCGCAAATATTCTACACGTGTGTACAAAGTTCTAAAACTAAACTTTCAAGGACTGCATTGGACTGAACTGTACTGGACAATCGAAATTGTACTTTACGTGACAGGATAGCACTGGAATGTAATTAAATCAAGAATAGTTTGAACATTTCTTTTCTAGAGTGAAAATAAATTATAGTGAGATTAAGTCTTAATACTTAGAATAGTTCTACTATGCTCTTCACTTTGCCAAACTCAAATCACTAAGAAATCTTGGAAAACAAAGTTTTCTCCTCGTAATTTTACTCTTTGAATATTTATACTACAAAGATAATGCCGACAGTTTTTAATTTTGAATAAATGTAAATTAGAAAATGTATTCCACATAGCTCGCATTCCCGAAATCACGCGACGCATCTTCGCATTCCTCACGCCGAGGAACTAGCAGCCAACTTCATACCTGGAAAATAAAGCTTTATTCACATGAGTAAAGAATAGGGAGAGAAAGTTTTGTTTTAATTGCTCCTATTTTATTGAATCTATTAAGTTTTATCGTAGGCACAATGATCATCGCGTAGGTGTCCTTTCCAAGACCTTGATTTGAAGCTTTTGGAGCTTTGCTATAAGGATAAAATATAGCTGTTGAAGTTCATTGGTCATTTCCTGTGCGCTGCGCCGCTCCGGTAAATAATGTAATTTGGAGTGCAATTTCTAGATCACACTCGCTCTCAGGTCCATAATGGTCAATTTTCGGGGCGGCATGTGTCAAGTGCCGAATATATGAAGATTTCTCTTTCGTTCATTCGCCTCCTCTCGTCGTCCTTTCGTTATTTCGTTGTCTATTAAATTTATTTGAGATCACTTTCTCGTCATTAAAAATCGTCCGGTCCGGTCCATGGTCCGGTCGATCGGCCTGGGCATTCCAGTTTGATGTAAGTACAGGTACATCGAATCGAACTTAAGGCCCAGCTTCGGAGCGTAGAAGAAAAACGCATTCATTAAAAAAATAGTTCATTCAGAAATGCACTTAGCGCGAGCGTTTCGAATTAAAATTCCCCCGATGCCTCGATTATTGTTACAACACAACTCCATTGCCGGGGCGCCCAACGTGCGGCCAACACAAACAAAGCGCGCGCTGCAACACAACGTACACGTTGCCGGCCGCACGTATTATGACGCGGCTGGTTTCGGTGCGACGCCGACCTAACGATAATGCTTCATCAATATGCTAATATTGGTTATTTTTTATCGCTCTCAAACTAATTAATTTCGGGACCACCTTGTATACGCACTGCCCCGCCGCTATTGCATTCCGAGGTGCACGCGCGTGACCGCACAACGCTACACTATTTGGCTTTTTTTTTGCTTTCAGCCGATAATTAAAAATTAAATACGAGCGCAACGAGATAAGACCCCAAGAGCTTTGGGACATAAAAACGCGCTGGCGGAAATTGAATGAGTTGTAGATGGGATGGATGCACTCTTTATGATGCCATTTATTCCAAGACATTACGAGCGGCAAGTAATAGGTTAATTAACTCGGGGTTTGATAATGCGGCAGGCATCTTGTGGAGATGCGAGATGCGTTTTCCGCTCGCGCACTCTCTCATGCTAAATCCAAATCCCAGGCGTAGGCGATGCGCAATGCTGATTTACTTTTTGCGAGCGCTGTTTTCGCACTTCGCATTGTTTCGATGCGGCGCAGAACACACAGCTTAACTGCTTTAATAAATGTATGTAGTGCGCGGCCGCGCCCGCATAATGGAACATATTTTATTATCGCTATCCGCGCTGTGCAACGGCGCGCTTTTTATTATTCAAATGCGATGCATTCTGCGTTTAATTCGCTTGCCATTAAAGTGTGAACTTGCAATATTATAATCCATTCGGTATTCATGTATTCACCGCGCTCATAAAAATAAATTAACTTTATACGCACACCTAGACGTACCACAGCGAGTTACTTCCTTAAGATCGATGCATTTTGAATTACGTGTAGGTTTGGTTGCCTACTCAATATATATTTCTTCCTCAATACTTTTACAAACGACTGCTAATCCCTTAGTTGTAGCACCACCGGAAATACGTCATCTTATTCATAATTTAATATATTATGAGGCTACATTGAGTTTTTCAATATAATGCTAATTTTTTTAAAGAAATTTCTATCAAACTCATCAGTGAATACAAAAATATGAGGAAAAATGTATTTTTAATATTGCAAAGTAATCTACAATAGCTCTCTGTAGCCCCATCCTATAATTTATAAATTATTATTTAAATTTTATTAAATATTAATCCGTGGTATTGTTTAAGCGTAGTTTGTTAAAGTAAATGCTACAATTTCTTGCTTTGCTTTCTCTGCTGCTATTGGCCAAGACGTAAGAGGACGTAAGCGGACGTCAGCAACAGAATAGGTACTATGCATCGCTCTTATGCCAAAATGGGTCAAGTCAACGTGTCCTCCTTGAGCTGGCCCTTCATAGGTGTTGTCGATACTTCCCAGTGATGCCTTGTAACTTGATAGATGAACTCCATTGGAAGCTTCCACTCTGGAAGCACAGAGAGATATGAAATGTTGGCGTAGGTTCCTCCTTCTGGCCAACTGACATCAGTTGGACTAACTCATCTCATCGTGTGTATCCAGCATAATACCGGCACCGTTGTTCTGAGCAACATGGTTCCTAATGGATTATCTTAGGGATTGCGGAACAGGGTCTCTGAAGAAAATCCGTTCACTTGATGGGTCAATATGCAACAATGGACTTCCGTACTGACAACAAAAGAAACTCCTGAACTCCATACAATCTAGCTGGGGGAATCCAACCACCACCTTCAGTGTTGGAAACATCACAATTATGTTTGAATTCATTTGAAACATCGTAGGGTCCAGAAAGGTACCTTGGGCACCATCAAAGGATGATCTCTGTTGGAAGTATCTATTCTGGACGGATAGAGAGCTGTGAGATGTTGGCACAGCGTGCAAGCTGCTCCGTAGTTTGTGTTCGTCCCTAAGATCTGCCAGTAGTGGTGGTAATGGTGGTCCGTTAGAGAAGCCTCGCGGTTCGATAATACCAGCAGCGTCGTTCTGAGCAAAATGGTTTTCAATAAATTGCCTTAGACCCTGCGGGACAGGGTCTATCCTGTCTATGGAGAGAATCGGGCAGTTTCCTGAAGAAAAGAACAACAAGCCCTTTCTAAAGCTACTACTAATAAAGAAGAATGCTCCACCTTGATGAGAATGAATTTGCTCGTGGAGCATTGTAGGTCTTGGTATCACCCCCAATACTCAGACTCTGAAGAAAATCGGCTGTCTTGATGGTCCTTTCTGCAACAATGGAGTACTGTACCGACAATAATGGGAACTCCTTACAATCCAGTTGACGAAATCAATCCGATTCCTAAAGAAGAAAATAACATGCCCTTTCAAAACTATAAGATTCAGATGATGAGAATGCATTTTCTGGTTTAGTACAACGGTTGCTTTGGTCAGTAAACTATGAATGTGTGATTCACTACGTTCATAAAAATAAATAAACTTCATCGCCTTACTGACTTAAGTCATATTTCTGGCATAGTGTCAATTGAAGTAAAGGTTACTTGGTATGTGGTAACAACTCATCCAATACCAAAACGCTTGCTGGGTGCGTGTATATTGCTCGTTTGTCAGCCCGATACACAATACCGGATCATCGTTGTTGGGATGCATTGTTGTTGGATGCATGCCGGAGATAGAAATATAATGCGGTCGCGATAAGGCCCGTAATGTAATAATATTCTCCAGCGCCCGCGCGCCAATAAATAATTGAATAATAATTTCGGTTTGGGGCTGCGTTAATCTCGGCGGGCATAAATCTCGCCCGGAGATCATCGCCGATTGCAGCGCACTAATTTATAAATTTTTGAATTCGCCGAGTGCGCGCGCGGCAAACCGGTGCCCCGGTTATTAATTGGATTCGATATCTCTTCATCGGTACATTTTGAACGCCAGTGTTGTGAGTTGGAGGCAGAAACCAAAAAAAAAAAGGGAGTGCATTTCCGTTGTTCGAAACTTTGCTCCGCAAGCATCTCATTAGCTATCGCTACTTCCATGCCGTCCATTAATTTGAGCGTATGCGTAATAAATAAAACAAACGTTTAGTGCCATGGTCACGGCGCTGGTGTGCGATGATGAAATGAACATATTTAAATGCGCCCGGCATTACCATACGTCTTCGTTGCTTGGGCTTGCGGTCTCGGGTTGGTGCTCGTTGTTCGTGTTCACTGTTCACAACAGTGGTAACCAGTGGTAAAGAGCCCGTCTAAAGACGTGCACGCACGCTGGCAGCCTAGGCGTAAGGCTACTTAACTCCGAAGCATCGAGGAACTTTCACCGCGCAACCGGAGAGAACGCTCGGCGTAATTAAATTATTTCAAGGTTACTCCCCGAAAATATGTGCTCTGCTACGAACGACCGCGTGCACTGGCACCCGACGCAACGCAACGCCAAAGCCGTGAAACTTTTACCGCAAGATGACGGAATCGAGTTCGAAAGTTAAAAGTTATTCGCAAACAGGTTGTCGATCTGCGGGGCGCTGGGGTAATCCATTCTCACTGTCAAGGTGCCGAAGAAAGCGCGAAATTAAGGAAGCCCAACTTTGTGAGGGGAGATCTCCTATCTGTATAGCTAGCTATCTGCGACTGCGACGCTAATGGCACCATGGGTAACTATTTGCAACTTAGTATCGGTATGCGGCGAGTCCAGGTCCATTTTCCAAACCGGTCGTAATCTATCGATTCGCCGGCATGCGGGGACCGTGCAAATACGGAACGCAATTTATTTCTTAATCAAAACTGTGCTATACATTTCCATCCCAATACACCAGGAGCGGACCCAACCATTCGATATTATTATTTACTCTTCCAGTAATTATGCTCCCATGAATATAAAACGTCCCCCCCAACTTCGGTGAATGTCCGGACCATTCTAATAGGGTTGCGGGAGAATTGCCAGCGCCCCTCGGGCACACACCGGGAACAACATCGATGTTTCTTTATTAAGGATTGCTATAAATCGGCCGATAGATTCGCCCCTCGGTGCCGGCCATAACAGTTATCATTCATTAAGGATAATTTATAAAATTGCCCATGCTGGCGTTTACAAATCGCACAATTTACGAAACACCATCATCACGACCAACATCTGCGATGCGGGGAAAAGGGGAATAATTAGTTATGATCAAATAATTGAACAAAAATGCCTCTGGTTGATTAGAACTGAACTCACGCAATAGTGAGTTTGAAGAAGAAGCATGTAATAGATATTTTTTTAATCTTTCTTTTTCTTAAGAAATTATTTGTACATACAAGAGGTTCTGTTATTATTACATTATAGCATTTATAAATTATTCAATTCGTGTGTAGTGTGAACGTATAAAAACTGTTGATTCTGCTGGTTCGACTGCTGCGTGGATGATTAAATAAATTGCTTCTCAAGTACAATAAATTACCTTACTTCTAAATAAACGCACGCTAAGACATAATATTTCATTTCATAACAAAGGAGCCATCGCGGAGATGCTCCTGCGCGGTAATGATGCGTGTGCGTCGCTGTCGCACAGAACCGGAAACCCGTCACGTTTTACGCTGCGTTACATTATGGCGGGCGGCATGGGCATAGACTTGCAAAGCGAAGCACTCCCGGAATCGCGATAATAATAATAAAGTCTTTTGAGCACATTTTGAGCATGTCTGCCGTAGTTTTGGGTGATCAGTTCGTCGCTGGCGCTTCGGGTTTCAGCTCCCCGAAGGAATAGCTGGCCGATGGTGCTTGGAAGGAGACGTAGCTGCCGCTTTGTCCGGAACGTACAGCTTCCTCTTTCGCTGATGGTTCTTGGGGCTCCTCTGTTTTCGTTGCTGATTTTGAGGTATCCACATTGTTGTTGAAATACAACGCGATCTCGTTGTCGTCGATCAGTTGTACTGATGCTTCGTCATCTGCTTCTGGTTGAGCTGACACTTCTTTGGTGTCTTCAGCAGGTGCGGGGGTTGAGGATGGGCTTTGGGGAGCAACTACTACGATTTGCTCGCGAATAGAAGGCTGACCAACGTCGTCTAATTGCTTATTGAATTCCGCAGCAATTGCCTCTGATGGCAGTTGGAAGTCATCGCTGAGCTGAAATTGAGATTGTAGGTCAGCACCGGTTGTAAGCAGAGGTTGACCAATGATTTGAGTATTGGAGTTGGAATTCGTTTGTTGCGGTTGTTCAATCGCGGCAAGGATGGATTGGAGAAGGCCGTCGTTTAGGACCTGATCATGAGGCACTTGGACTGAGGAAGGTACAGTTCCGGCAGCTCCATCGGCAGGTTGAATTTGTAGGGTGTAGGATCCCAGAGCTCCTTGAAGTGGGATGTTGTTGAAGTCAATACTTTGAGACTTGATTAGTTCACTGCCTGGGGCGAAACCTTCAGCAACTGATTTGCTGTGGGTGTCAGCTTGAGTATCCACTTGAATTGTGTTGGCTGTCGCTCCCTTGGAGACAGTGTAAGCTGTTTGCAAATCGGGTGTACCGTAGGCTGAGGCAGGGGCTGATACTGCGTTGCCTCCAATGTTCGTCGTCATCGAGGACAGGGAAGCCGTATAGCTGTTAGCTGAAGGTACCCCATAAGACAACTGAGGCAGAGGTTGCAGTTTATGTGCACTGCAGTCGTGAGGAATATTGGAGTGGAAGTTACTGCTGCCAAGGTGGGTCAGGTCAATGTGCCCTCCTTGTGCTGGAACACCGTAAGTATTGTCGATATTTCCCAATGGCGCGTTGTAGCTCGTCAGAGCGGCAGCTTGAGCTCCACCGAAAGAAGAACTCTGTTGGAAGCTTCCACTTTGGAAGGATAGAGAGCTGTGAGATGTTGGCAAGGAGTACAAGCTGCTCGGAGCTTTGAGTTCGTCCTTAAGATCTGCGACTGGAGGTGGAACGTACTGTGGTCCGTTCAAGGAGCCTGGTAATTCAATAATACCAGCAGCGTCATTGTGAGCAACATGGTTTCCAATGGATTGAATTAGGCCTTGCGGGACAGGGTCTCTGAAGAGAATCGGTTGTCTTGATGGACCTTTGTGCAACAACGGAGTGCCGTACTGACCACTCGGGGGAACTCCATACAATCCACTTGGGGGAATCAAGCCGATTCCTGAGGAAGAAAAGGACAAGCCCTTTCCGAAACTACCACCGTGATGTTTGAAGGAACTTGAAGCAGCGTATGGTCCAGTTGCTGAGAATGAGTTTGCTGGAGGAGCACCATAGGTATCACCTCCAAAACTTAGACTGTTGCTGTGTCCATGACTGAAACTGTGGCTGTGTCCATGACTGTGACTTTGACCATGACCATGACCATGACTGTGGCCGTGTCCATGACCTTGTCCTTGACCACCGCCATTGGGGAAAATTTCGTATCCAATGCTCTTTACCACTGACAACTGTCCGTTGTGACCCCCACCGATACCCACTGCAGACAATCCCAATGAGATGGCACTCTGATCTTGATTGTGAATGTGCGCATCACCAGAAGTGCTGATAATATTTCCAGTTCCGGTAACGGTATTCAGCGGTGCACCATACGAATCACTGATGCCTGCCGAACTGCCATACGACGAACCCAAACTAAGTGATGATAGTCCTTTGCCGATTGCTGGTGGGGGCACAAAATCGTTGTTAAACTGCAAATCAGCAGCACTGTGCGCTTCACCATGTGGCACACCGTAGGAATCAGATGGTGGACGCGAGACCAATCCTGGCATTGGCTGCCATCCGTCGTATTTGATGTCTGGAGGCGTAGGTGGTGCACCTACACCTGGATGAGGTGGACCATGTGGGACTGGATCAGGAGGTCCGTAAACTGGGGTTGGCGAGCCATGCAATTTTGGTGGTCCATATGATGGTGGCGGTGGTCCATAGTGCTTTGGTGGTGGGCCATAATTAGGTGTTGGAGGTGGACCATAATTTGGTGTTGGAGGTGGACCATAATTTTGTGTTGGAGGTGGACCATAATTTTGAGTTGGTGGTGGTCCGTACTGCTTAGGCGGACCATAGATTGGTTTTGGCGGGCCATACGCGGGTTTAGGAGGTCCGTATTGAGCCTTCGGTGGGCCATAAATCGGTTTAGGTTTGAAGAATGGCTTTTGCGGAGGGCCATATTGGGCTTTAGGTGGTGGCCCATAGAAAGGCTTTGGTTTGAAGAACGGGCCCGGAATGCTAGGCTTCGGCAACTTCGGGAAACTAGCAGGTGGTGGTGGTCCGTACTTTGTGGGCGGTGGGCCGTAGATGGGCTTTGGCGGTCCGAAGATGTTCTTTGGAGGGCCGTAAGTCTCCTGGGGCGGACCATACTGATCTTTCGGAGGGCCATAGAATTCCTTCGGTGGACCATAGAACGACTTCGGTGGGCCAAAGTTGGGGAGTGACGGCAGAATATCCGCTGGTGGGCCAGGGTACACCGCATTGTTGGAGGGTCCATCGGGAACTCCGTAGACCGGCACGGGGAGGCCAGGATTGCTCGGCGCAGAAGGCACATAGGTATCTGGCGGTGGACCGTAGGCGTCCTGCGGCGCACTGAAAGCATCCTGCGGCGGGCCGTACACCTCGTGGGGCACGATCGGCGCATCGCGGCGGTTCGCCTCCGGCTCTGAGCTCGCCGCCGCTTCCGAATCGGCCACATTCGCTGTGCCTGCACTAGTCTCACTAGATTTACTACCACTGCTCGCGTCCGTCTCCTCGGTGGCCACGGTGCTCGCCGGCCCGCTGTTCACCACCGCGGCGATTTGCTGCGTTGCCAACACTGCGCACAGCATTGCAACAAACATCTGCAACCAGAAGAAAGACGACCACTCAATTAATTGAATAATCCGATTTAATCAAACGCGTTTCATCATAATCTCTCAGTGTATCTCAGCGTATCAACGCGTCTCCTGCAGTCAATAACAAATAAGCTATCAATTTAAGTGCACTATACTCCAGGCCCGGAAGCCCTCAATTCGAGGTAATATATTGATTCGCGGAGACCACAAACAGTGTTAATGCAATTGCCATTATACTCCAAGCGAACTGATATGGGGAGTCTGGCTTTAATTTTAGATTACTGCGACTATATTTACATTCGTGGATTGACGGAAATGCCCCCAGCGTCGCACTGACCAAGAACCGACCGAATTTCAAACCTCGATCCCGACGTTGTCGCTGTGTGTATAGCCAAATTAATTTAATATATTAATTTATTGTACATATCCTGAAGGCACTAATATGGCATACATAATTATTCCAAAACTCAGCGCAGGAATCACGGAAATGAGAAAATCTAATATGCAATGCTTCGTTGTCACGCATCAACAAATTCATGAAAATGAGAGTAATGAGAGTAATGCATAATGAATTCTAAAGCATCTATGCTACGGTCAGTTACTTTCATTGCACAAAAAGACAAATAATAAACATTTCTATTTACCCGTCGTATCATGTTTGAAAAAAATCCCAAAATAGTGTTATCCTTTGAGAAAGGGCACTCACTACACACTGCACTGGGTTCTTTAAAAAATACTAAACTATGAGCAAACTACTGTCTTAAGTAAAGGAGAGAAAGAGGTGCCCAAATTTACGGTGCAGCCATGCCGCGGTCTACTCAAAAAATAATCACGATTTTGGGGAGACAGATGATTTTATGTGGCATTGAACGAGTTAAGGAGAAGCAGAAGAAGAAGAAGAAGAAGAAGAAGAAGAAGAAGAAGTCGAGGTCCCCACTTGCGTCAAGTTCTGGGCCACGCAGGTGGGGCGCAGGCGCGCTGAGTGCAAAGTCATCGGAATACCGTCGGTCCGTGGGTATCGGAGAAGAAGTCACGTGCGGGGAGATGGACGGCGCGACACCAAAGCGTCTCGACCGATCGGAGAAAGTAGGATAGCGAAGAAAGTAGTCGCGGCCCGCGAACCAGAAGTATCACATACCATTATTATGCGCTCACGAAGCCACCCGAAAAATTTTAACAGCTCCACAAATATTTGCAACATGCTAATTTTGTATTCAGCCGCGCATCAAAATGGCCGCCAATGGACAGGTGGCGCAAGTGTAGCGTTTAGCCGTTGACCGATGATTGCGTGTCATTAATAATCACAGCTTAAGCATCCATTAGCGTCCCGAGTTATTCATTCGGTGTGCGTGGTTGCATAAATGCCATGCATTTATTATCACTGCGGCCGTCCGCCATCCGTATTCCGGTGCGCGCATAATGCGACCGGAACAATTCAATTCGCGATCTGCCGCGATGCAATGAAATTATTTAATACATAATATCGATACAGCATCATGCAATTTCCGGACCGTCCATTGTCCGCCGCAATAATGACAATTTCCGAAAACGAATCAAACTTAAGGCTGGGCTATAACAATGTTAATTCGTATTTTCAACATTCTGCTTAAACTACTGCAGATACCCAGCAAACAAAATCATATCTCAGATACGTAGCATCGATGTAAATTTGCGATCATTCTTAGCACGTTTATATAAATATCAAGGATATTCTTTGTAAATTTGATGTATTAACAGAGACGTAACTTCGCCACTTCAAAAATTAAAAGGAGTACGTTCGTACGTATCCCCACTCTTTGCAAATCTAACTCTACAATATCCAAGAGAATATAAATGTAGAACATCTACAATGAATAATTAAACAAGGAGGTTCATTAGTTCCATAAAAGAATTTAAAATAAACATAATGTAAAAAGAAAATGTAACAATGTTCCTTTAAAAAAATATGTATCTGCGATATGAATATATCAGAATTATTTACTGGGCATCCTTATAATTGAGCAACTTTATGTTTATATTTCCACCATTCCACTACTCCACTTTGCTTCATTACAAAGCTGTCTAGATTCTAGAATACATACTTAATAGTATTCGCAGGTCTGGTTCGCGCGTTATCAGTCCTCAGTTCTCAGGTGGTCGAAACTAAGTCGCCGGGAGATAAGGGTATGACAATTATAATACGCATTTCTCTCGCGGCCGACACGTCCGCGGCCGTGTTACATTCATAAATTATATCATCGTAATTTATTGTTTCGAATTGATCCTGATAGCCGGGTGCGAGTTGGTAGCCGCGTGCGCATTGTTGTTTCATTACTGTCTACTTTGTTGGCGCGGCAGCGGCCGTGTTGAGAGTTAATCAAAATTTCAATGCGATTTCGCCGCCCCGGGGAGGACCAATGAAATATCGCGGCGTTGCCAGCGCCGCTGCCACGCTGCCACGCTGCCAAAACGAGAGACGCTCATTATTATTGAATGCCGGTGTTCGCGTGGCGGCGCAACTTCAACGCCTCGGCCTTCTCGACAAATAATGTGCTGAATATTTCATCTTTCAGGCTGTGGGGAACTTTTCAGCAAGCAAACACAGCAGCTGTGTGTGTGTGCGACTTTTTCCCGCCGAAACTTTGCGACTACAAGTTTAATTAAGACAAAAGTAAAACTAGCAACACTATATATAGTTTTCGCAACACTTTTATCCCATTCACAATAAAAAATAAATAAAATATAAATTTCGCTGACTGCTCTGAAACTACAATTCAGTAAAAATGATATTTTTCTCCTAATTCCAGCGCGTGTTGTTCATGTGTTCATATTTCATTGCAAAATTGTGCATACATGCTGAAACACATCCGCAGCGGGATTATTTCTACTTATGCGCTTGGGCCGTTGGCTTTACACTTGTTTCCGGTATTCCGGACGGGCGGCACAAAAAAAAATCACTTAGTTTGGCAATAAAAGCTAAATTTTCAGCGCATAAATTTCCGATTACGTCCCTCCGTCCCTCGTCCCTCGAAATATCAACGCCGGGTGCGGAAATTTATGTTTGTTTTACAAGCGACCCCCGCCCCCACCCCCAGCTTCCCGTGTCGCGAGCATTATCTGCCACGCACGCCCGGATGAACGCCAAACAGCAGCAAAACGCAATAAATATTTGATTATTTACCAATACACAGCATGCCCAATACAGCGGCCATGTTTGTATTTTGGGACATCGTTAGTCCGACAGTGTTAATCAAGAATTATGCGATTGTATTTTTAAAACTTGTGCCTTCGACGCACGCATGCAGTTTATTGTATGAAATAAATAGGAATTAATGCTAACGAAATCCACGCCGCTTTCCGAAGGATATTTCGTGATAATTCGCTGACAAACGATGCGTCCCCAGCATTCCGGATGTTGTGCTGCCTTGCGTTCAACTTCAAGTGAAATGAAAGTCTTGACTCATTGCACAATACTTTAAGTCATCCTGTGACCGGACGCGAACGGCGAATTAAAGTGTTTACTCATTGATGAAGGCCGCAACTTTGAAGGAGCCGAAAGTGACACTTTGGCATCGGAAGTGTGGACGAGTGGACGAAACCGAAAGTAGTGATCAAACATCAGAATCATCTGTACCCGTGGCGCGGCGCTTGAGCAAACACTCGTCGAGCTGTTGAACTGAATCGAATTCCCTTGCATTTGGTGGCAGCGCGCTGCTGGCTGTTAATGACCCCGGGCGCAGGGCAAACAAAAAGCGTACATAACCAAACACGTCAAGCCGTGGAAATTACAATGAATCAAGCGGCAAAGGCAGGCGAACAGGCGTAATTCTTCTCCATGGCATCCGCGTGTCAGGCGCGTATATCACACTCCAACACACCGGCGGCGGGGAGCAAAAAAAAAAATGAAACACAAACAGTGAAAGAGCAGATGAGTCGAGGCATGTTAGCACGATCACGATCACGCTCACGCCGCACGTCGCGCGACACGCATTACGAAATTATTAAATACCAAGAAATACGTTTGCTGGTAATTAATTAGTGGACGCGACCGCTGCTGCAGCGTGATGTGTGATGTGTTCATACGCGTTGAATGATGTCTGATGCTTTTTGTGTGATTAAAACGCGCCGGCCGCAGCGGCGATGCTGTTTTAGAGAAATTGCATCGCGGGACCGCGCTTTTTATGATTAAACAAATATTTAACGCCCTTAACGGCCTGAAGCATCGGAATCATTGCAAAATCATGCTCAATTAGTATAATTAAACGCAAAAGGTGCATGGAGTGATTGAGGCTATAGTCCTGCTGCAGTCCACATCAGGCTGATGGAGCTCTTTGTTTAGCGACATTGACAGTGATAAATGGATTCAAACATTTCTATTTCGACGATGACGTTGTGTGCATGCTGCGTTTCAGCGTTTCGTTTTCGTTTGCTGCGCGCGCTCACCGTCATCGTCCTCGTTCCGCATCGCTGAAGATGGCCTGCGCCTACCTCTGGCGGACGCATGGTGGCAGCGCAGGCAGGAATTATGGTTCATTGATAATTTTCCAGTGGAGGCGCTTCGCTTCTTTCGAGTGCGTGCGTGACCGCTGAGCCCGGCCTGATGATGATGATGACGCTGCACATGCATGTTTGCCTTTGCGTTTGCGCTTGCGCAAAGAACTAAAATGCGTGCGCAACATGCGGTCGTGTTAAATGCACTCGATGATAAGGCCGCCGACGGCGGTCGCTGCCTTCGGAGAGTTCGGAGACAAATGACAAACCAACACGACTTCGACTACATTATACATGATTACAACCTTAAGGTTGAGCTTTGAGCTATGAGCTATGACAATGTTAATTCGCTTTAAATGCATTTTAAACATTCTACTTAAACTACTGAAGATATTGTATTGAATTTTGGCTCAATTTAAAAAAATAAGTATGCTAGGTGGTAGTGCGATAATTAAACTATTATTGCGTCAAAATTCAATTCAATATCTGCAGTAGTTTAAGCTGAAAGTTTAAAATAACATTGTCATAGCCCAGGCTTAAGTCAAAAATGCGACGACCCTGTTTTGTAATTGCATGATCATGATTGTGAACATGATCCAACCTTTTTTTGTATTTCCGGTGATGCAATTTAATATGCTGCGGCGTTGAGCAATTATCAAGTGAAATTATCTTCTTCGAGAGTCGAGAGTCAAGGCGTGTCGGTGCTCGGCAAACAGTAAACGCCTAAACACTAAGCAGTAAGCACCCAAAGCACCCAAAAGCACTAAACGCCGCGCACACTACATGGCACATTCGGCATTAGTGTTAAAGGCGAGTGTGCGATGCGCATGTGAATGTGAACGAAGCGCGAAGCAGAAAATTGCGTAATAATAAACATCCTTCTTTTTAATTTCGGCGCGCCGAGCACAGGCACAATGCGAAACAATAGTGATCGTTAACAATTCCCTTTCGTCGCCTGCACGACTTTAGCGCCGGCAGCCAGCCAGCAGGCGGCGAAGAGCAGAGGATGGAGGTTTAGCGTTTCGGCGTGTTTTCGTGCGCGCGTGTTATGTTATTAGAGGGTTAATTGTAAACAACTTAGTTCGGATGAAACAAATAATTACACACGCCGACGGTATGCGCTGGTGGTGCACAAAATGCCCTTTCAACCCTCCGCCAGTATATACTGATCGTTCACCAGCATTTTGTTCTCCTTTTATGTTGGACACTTTCAGATCCTTAAATGCCTACATAGAATTGGTGTTGAATACAAGATTCAACTTTCAAAAGTTTTTCTTTGTAGATTAACTTTACCGCCTTATTTTGCAGGCGGTAAATGGACTTTTCAATCCCTAGGATTGTAATTGAATAGTTCCATGCCTCTAATAGTAGATGGCGACACTTCAACACTAGGTGACACCAAGAGAATAATATAAGTGTATGAAAAAAAGATCGTTAAAAAAAGTTCTATTAAGGTCGGAAACTTAGATTTTGCTTCATGCCTTCTACACTAGGTGGCGTCGATTCTTTTGCAACTCGCCTTCGGCGCGCCCAACAAACTCCTACAGTCGTCCGTAAAACTACAGCGTTTCCTATTTGTGCAATGTATGAGAGGCAAATAGCATTTTAGGTATAGAGCAAGTATCCTATAGAATGTGACCCTACCGACTTGGTAAAACGTGTTCCAAGTTAAAAATGTTATGGTTTCTAGATATAGGTAAAATGTGAAGATGTGCACGATACGTCACTTGATGTACTAACGTTTTGCATAAAAATAGAGAAAATATAAAAGAACAAGATACTTTGAAGAATAGACCAAAAAGAATTTAAAAAGTCTTCAACACATTTAATGCGGCAATCTCGCACGCTCGATCAAATATCACCAACTGAAGAACTCCCTCGCTGCTGACTTTTCTAGTTAGTTTGTGTTTTCTATGATTTATGGAGGATGGTAATTGAGAAATAACGGTCACACATAAATAATTCTCTGAAAACAGATAAACAGATGCAAATAGTGTAATATTCAAGAATTTCCGGTTATAGTATAAAGAACATTTCTATCTATGTTGCTATCTTGCTATCATGCAATCAATAATTATATTCTCATCACTCAGATAATAAAATGGAAAGTGAATCTGGGATTCTAATTCTTCCATGTAGCGTTCATCCTTGGCCCAAATTTATTTTTGGTTTCAATCAACCCAAGATCGGCAATTAGCGTTAGACTGATGCCCACCATGAGACTTTTGCAGTCTTTACCAAACAAACAAGGATCTCCTGGATGTTGCTCGGTGGCTGGGACCTTCTGGTGGCGTTGAGGCACGATTGGGGGATGCTGAACAAAAATTCAGTTCTTCGTTTGATGTACAGCCGTGCGCTGTTGCCCATCTCGAAAGTATTAAGGAAGACTTCTTTGATCGTCTCCTTCTTGCAGAAGTTGTACACGTCCATATCATCCTGACTAATTTTATACTCGCATTCTGTAATGGCATTGATCA